>JAVTVY010025246.1:0-102888 GCA_036873755.1 Hanleya hanleyi
CATCCAGGTCAAAAGGTCAAAGGTCCCCCTTCCGGCAATGTTCGGCCCTCTCCGGGCCAATAGATAGCCTTTATCCGCCCTCCCGAAGCACCCATGATCACGCCATAGCATTATAGTATGGGGCCGAGTGTGTGTACATCCGGGTCCTCAGTGTGCGCGCGAATGACGTCACATCCGCATGTAAACGTTACGCCATAGCATTATAGCATGGGGCCGAGTGTGTGTACATCCGAGTCCTCAGTGTGCGCGCGAATGACTTCACTATGACGTCACATCCGCATGTAAACACACCCATAACGGTTCCTCCAGCGCGGATGTGCTGTGATGGAGGGGATAATAAAAGGATTTACCTGTAATCTTTGTTGTTGTTGCTCTCTTCTTGGACTAACCAATCAGAATAGTACGTATCACGGTCTACACCCGTAGAGCTACGTATAGGCGCGTATGTGTGACATGGTCTATAAAACACGTCCCTCTGGATCCCACACCCCCATTACTACGGTTGCAGAGCCATGACGGACACCCATCCCTATGCAACTCGAATTTTACAGCATGCGACCGTGGTTAATTCACTTACGGGTTACCGAGCAGTGGTTCGGTCCATGTTTGCAGATGGCGACGACAACGAGGGGCGACGCCAGATCCTGAAA
The DNA here is from genome assembly GCA_036873755.1 of Hanleya hanleyi. Classification (NCBI taxonomy): domain Eukaryota; kingdom Metazoa; phylum Mollusca; class Polyplacophora; order Lepidopleurida; family Hanleyidae; genus Hanleya; species Hanleya hanleyi. Next base: position 651 of record JAVTVY010025246.1, read on the forward strand.
GAGTTCATAGACGCGGTCCTCGACAGAGTGGACTCGATAGAGAGGTGTGCTATCATTCACCACTACTGGACTATGACAGCCATCCTTGATGCCCGGGCTATGGACCACGAGCGCTCACGCCGGAACCAGCGACGGCTCGTTGGCCTTGTAATGGTCTTTGCGTGTCAGAGTGTGTGTCATTCATCCTTCCTCATTGGTTTAACCATGTCACCAGTCCTACGAGCCATCCTGCCCCTTACACACCAGGTGGGGTTACACGTCTATGAGGATAAAGTCACCATCGTTGAAGACCGTGGAGCTGTTTGCTTGTCGCGCGCTGAGACCGTATCGAATACGGTTACGCTACACAGTGACGGCTAGACCAAATTTAAACGGGTGTTGAGCGGTGAACTCGATGGGAACCTCATCCACATAGATAATGCCAACTACGTACACCGTGAACCTCTTTCATGGGCCGTTACCAAGACCCTGCGCGAGGCTTCACCCTAGACCCCTATCTGTGGACAGCCTTCGAGAAAGTGGTGCCTATTGTGGATCAGCTGTTTACACCGGACGAGCGGTCAGCTGTTCAGTTGGAGTGGGCTCGTGCTCTGAGTGAAGCGGCGGCAGAACCCAATGAACAAATTATCAAACCTAGCAATGAAGCGAAGGCAGACGACGATGCAATTGATTATCCGGCTAGACTGTCAGCCCAGTGACATGACCACTCGGTCCTTTGATCTCACGTCATAAACTTTTCCTCCCTATCAATACGAGAGACAGTCAAATCTTGTACCATTCACGTACTGACCATGACGAAGCATATAATACAGGCGTTTCTCAGCTTGACCCCCGAGGTCTTCCTGCACGTCTATGCAGATAAGGTCGATATCATGGAGGTGGTGGAGACATCTGTGATACGGACCCTACACAACCGTGCCCGGCTAACATTCGTCTGTCCCGGGAGGGCTGGACCAAATTCAAACGGGTGTTGTCTGGTGAACTGGACGGCGACCTCATCCACTTGTGTGTACATCCGACGCGGCACCTTTTTTGCTCAATTGGCTCGGCTAGATGGGGGTATAGTGCATTTTACCCTTCACCCTGTTCTATGGTCTGCATTGGAAGATGCCGTGGCAGATGTGGATCAAGTGCTTATGGAGGAAGAGCGGTCATCAAACGAGTTGAACTGGTCATTTACCATGGACAATGTGCTGGCAGAAGCCAACGAAGAAAATCAGAAAGAAACTCCGGTCCAAGATATACCCGTTCTAAATAAACGATAGAGCCAGGGTCCATCATCATCATTCGTCACCATGAAGAGCTGGGAGAAGCTGTTGGATAACTTATACTACAGTCCCGACAGTCCGGCGGCCTATAGTGCATTGTCGGCTCTCTATCGGGCGGCCAAACCTCAGGGGATACAACGTGCCCAAGTCCGAGATTGGTTAAAAAACAAGACACCTATACCTTACATCGATCTGTCCGTCGCCATTTTCTACGGAACCGGGTCATCGTGGGTGGTATAGATGCCCAGTGGCAAGCGGATTTGGTCGATATGAGCGCCTTTGGCCAATATAACGATGGGAATCGGTGCATCGATATCCTGTCAAAGTGTGCGTGGGTGGTACCCATCCGGACGAAAACGGGGGCGAATCCCATAGCGGCGTTCAAGGACATCTTCAAGACCGGGCGCAAACCCTTGTATTTGCAAACCGACACGGCACGGAATTCCTCAACAGACCATTCCAACAGTTTCTGAAAGTCCAGAAGGTGTTTTTCTTCCATACGTACGAGACCAAGGCTTCCATTCAACAGGACATTCAAAGGCCGCATGTATAAATATTTCAACTATAAGAATACAAGGCGGTATATCGATGTTCTCCCGAAACTTGTGAGTGGCTACAATCGAGCCTATCACCGGAGTATACAGAGAGCCCCCATTACTGTGACCCAACGCAGTGAAGCCCAAGTCCGGCGTGTCTTGTACCCCAGGCAATCGCAGCCAACGCCGAAGGAGGTGTTCAAGGTCGGGGACCCTGTACGGCTCAGTAAAGTCAAAGGTCAATTTGAGAAAAGTAACTTGCCCAACTGGAGCGATGAGCACTGCCTGATTAAACGGCGCCTACCCGGACAGCAGCGAGTCTATGAACTGGAAGATCTTCAAGGGGAATCGTTTTACGAGACGGAATTACAGCCTGTCGTAAAAAGAAAGCAAGACTACTACACGGTGGAGCAAATTTTGAAAACGGAATGTCGACGTGGCAAACTGTTTCATTTCGTCAAATGCAAAGGCTGGGCCAGTTCCTTCAATTCCTGGCTCGCGGCCAACCAGATGAAACGACTATAAAGCCAGACACCACTACCGTCATCCTTCATTCCACGTTCGACCATGATCACGGTGATATGGACAAACAGCAGCTGCCTCTGAACACAGCGTCTCCCAAAACGCGCAAAGCGCAATTGGGCTTTGTGGTGATATTGCTGACCCTGCTGAGTGTGTTGTACGGAGGTGTGTTTCACGACGTAGCCTATCTCAGCACTCTACTTAGAACCTAGAACTCCAGCTGTGAGTGGCAGTCAAACCAGTCTACAGACCTTCTCTACACCAGTCAACCCCGTGATCGAAACGAGTCCAGTCATCACCACCACCACACCACGTGTATAAGCCACATCAAGCTCCACACGTTGCTGTTGTACCCACCACCCCAGTTCACTCGTACCAAATTTACAATTACAACACATATAAGGGAAGTGGGAAGAAGTACCGACATACTGACAGAGCCACATGACTTCACAGTATAATCTTCCGGTTAACCTATCCTAAAGCACATACCAAGTATCTAACGATTGGTGATATGTGTTGTATCTCGGGTACGCATTTATTGTACCTGTTCATGTGGCAACTTGGATGATATGACCACACGGCGCCTAGCACCGGCATAAGCGGAATTAGATACAAATCTAGAGAGCTATGATGGAAATGCTCTGACAACTCGTATATTGGTAATTGGTGAGCTGTTTCGCTGTGACAACTCGTACACTGGGGGTTACCACGACAGCGGGTACTCCTTCAACCGAATGGCAGGAAGCGTATGCAGCAATGCCCCACATCACGTTCGTGGAAGGCCTACCCAACCTGGCCGATTTGGAACCGGACACCTTGGTGGTTCTGGATGATCTCATGGCGGAGACGGATGCGCGGGTCACCCAACTCTTTACCAAAGGCAGCCATCATCGACGGCTCAGCATCATCTACAATGTGCAGAATCTGTTCAGTAAAAACAAAGAACATCGCAACATCAGCTTAAAATCTTGGGTCTTCAAAAACCCGAGAGATACCACCCAACTGCTGCACCTGGCGAGACAGATTTACCCCGGCCGTACACCGTTTGCGTTGCAAGCCTTTAAAGATGCGACAACCCCTCAGCACGGGTATATGCTCTTCGACCTGAAGCAAGCCACCCCCGACCACCTTCGACTACGGACCGGTATCTTTGCCGGAGAGACCCACCACGTGTACATGCAAAAATAATGTAAACACACCCACAGTGGCCCCCCAGCTGGGGTGTGTGTTTGATGTTGGGATAATAAAAGAATTAATACAACATCATGGTTGACTTTGTCTCTGTTCAATATTTAGGAGGTAGCCCGCAAAAGGACAGGGTTGTGGGTTCTAGCATTAGTTGTACATGATGTCTGCGCGAGTACGGAAGCACGCCCCGACGCTCTGTGTATTGAAGACGGCTCCACCCGAGTTGGTCCGAACCATTGTACGCGGCGCGGACCCTGACCATGTACGCTGTCTGTGCGAGATCGGGTACAACCTGTTAAAAGGCAACGTACCACTGACTCCGACTTAGAAGACCAAGTTGGCCAAGCATAAGACAGGTTTCCGAACCCTAGTCCAGAAGCGAGTCTCTCAAACACAAAAGAAAAAGGTGTTACAGAAAGGCGGCTTTCTCGGGGCCATCTTAGCACCGTTGGCCGCTTCCGTGTTGGGTCTAGTATTGGGTGCACTCTCCGGCCGACAATGAACCACACGAAAAAAATGGTCCTCGTCGAACCTCGGCTCCTTCAAAACCTCCAATCGCCCTACCCTTTCCCACGTACGGTGAAGACGATAAACACCCTCGATGAAGAGATGCAACAGATCTTACAAAGACCGGGATTAAGCGACAGTGAGAAAGTACAACAGTACAATGAGACGCTTCAGCGGTACATGACGTTCATGGACCAATACAAAACCCTCTCTACCCCAGCATCACCACCACCACCACGCGACACACCGCCGACCTCAGCACCGCTCCAACAGCCGCCATTACCAGGGGTACCACCCACAGCCCCACAGTGGATCGAAGACGAAGTCCTGAAGAGTGTCCCTGCATCGTTCAAGAAACAAGCTGGCCTGGTATTACAACGGGTGAAACAGAATCCTAACATGACTTGGAATGATAAGGGTGAACGACTGGTACAGAATCAGGTGGTCACCGGTACCCACATGACAGATTTACTGATAACTGATGCGTCAACGCAGGTCGCTCACGGATCCTCGAGGATGGGAGGTCTTTGCTCAAGGCTTGAAAGACATGCATGTACCACAGGAATTGGTGGGGAACCCCCAGCGCTGGACCTGGATACAGCGTGACCTGCAATCACCGAGTCGTGTACAACGACAGACGCGACTCCCACATACTTGGGAAGCCGAGTGAGAACCGGAGTCACCACCCAAAACACCCTCATGGCGAGCACGCTCTTTTCATCCCTATTCAACATTTATGACAGGTAGCAAGTCACCGCGACGAACACGACGCCGGGTGCAACCGCCCAAGGCCTGGAAAAACTAATAAAACCAAAGGCAGCAGCAGGAAAGCTCAGTCACTATGTTTTACCTCACCCTACCCAGTAACAGTTCGCTCGATGTGTTTCCTGACAACACCTTGGCCAAGTACGTGATCCAGTTACCGCAACCCTTGCATTTACCCGGACGCTGGGAATGTAGACTCGTGAATATCCAATACCCTTACTCGTGGTACAACGTGCGAGCCAATGAAGTGTGGTACGAGGTGACCTACGAAGGGAAAGACACCCGACTCACTCTCCTCGACGGCCAATGCGATACCCCCAAGAAGTTCATACAGAGGCTGACAAGACTGTTGCATTATAAGGCTCTACGGGAGGTCACGAATACTTAAAAACACATAAAAACCTTTCCCTTCAAGAATCACGTGGACTTCGATTACAACGCACACAACGACAAGGCACAGATCATCTCCACCGCCAACGTGAGTGTCGTCATGAGTCCTATCCTACAGCAAATGCTGGGTCTCGCTCACCCGACCTACACGGAACCATCCGAGGACCATGGCCATATCCCGATGGATATGAAGTCGGGTATGTACGGACTCTACGTCTACTCGAACGTGGTCGACAACCACATCGTGGGCGATATCAACACACCTCTGTAACGGATGGTCCCCATTTAAAAGACGTATAGAGATCAAGTCACCCACAGTTTCACCCACATGCTCTACCTACCCGTACGACAAACGACAGCAACACTATCACGGTGGATATAAGAGATGACACGGGAGGACCGGTCGCATTCCAACGAGGGAAAGTGGTGCTGACACTTCATTTCCGACAAGCACGTTCTCCCCACTTTGTATAATGAAAGTACCTTACGAGTGCGATGCACGCAGCTATATGGACTGTTATGCCCAACAGGCCGGGGGTGTCCTTCCGGTCTTTAGCGGCGCATGCATGCAACGAGGACACGAGCTGGGGAACATACTCGGGAGTATCGTCAAAACGTTCTTACCATTGGTGACGCGTGGGGTAAAAGCAATCGGCAAACAATCGATACGCAGTGGACTGCAAGTGGCCGGTGATGTCTTGTGGGTACGGCACCCAAAGAAGCACTGAAACGACGGACCCAAGAAGCAGGAGGTGTGTTGGTCGCCGAAGCACAACGCACCGTAGGGAATAAAATACCTGCACCGCCGAGACCACGCACCAGTCGACGACCGACCCAGCGACGACGCACATCGAAGACCCAGGATACCTTTTCTTAAAACATGTCCTTAATCCACGCAGAGGCCTGCCCCTCCACCAACAGTGAGTTTGATTTGTGAACCGTCCCGCCCACACAGACCAGTGCCGAACAAAGATTATGGAAAAGGAGCATCTCCCGCTCTCCAGCATCAACGAAACAGGGCCCATCGAGTTCACCATCATTAATGCGGATACGGCCTATGTGGATTTAGCCCAAACGTACTTGTACGTGAAAGCCAAGATCGTCAATGGGGATGGCTCCAGAATCGTCGACAATGCTACGGTGGGCCCGACGAATCTCTGGCTGCACTCTATGTTTCAACAGGTCGATATTTTTCTCAGCGACAAACTCATCAGTGACTCGACCAACACGTACCCCTATCGAGCCTACATCGAGACGCTGTTGTCGTATGGACGAGAAGCCAAAAATTGTCAGCTGACAGCCGCTTCATTCTACCAGGACACAGCCGAGCACATGGGCACAGTGGACAATGCGGGATATAACAAACGAAAGGCTTTCACCGCGAACGGCGCCTCGGTGTATCTCATGGGTCGACTGCACGCAGACCTTTTCATGCAAGACCGGTACCTCTTGAACAAGATCCCCATCAAAATCCGACTGATACGGGCGCCTCCGACCTTCGCCTTGATGGCAACTGACGTAGACGGACATGTAGCCGACTATAAGATGGTCATCCAAGACGCAGTCCTGTATGTCCTAAAGTGAAACCGAATCCAGCCGTTCAATTGGGACACCTCAAAGCCTTGGAAAAACCCCCAGCCCAGTACCCTATCCGACGGGTGAAAACCAAAGTGCTCTCTGTGCCTGCTGGAAATATAAGCGCCAACAAAGAAAACCTGTTCCTGGGGGAACTACCCAAACGATTGATCCTGGCCTGTGTGGACAATACCAGTTTCAGCGGAGCCTACCCAGAGAACCCGTTTGACCTTAAACATTTCGGCATCAATTTTGTGGCCCTGCATGTGGACGGACAACAGGTTCCAGCCACGGACTTAGCACCGAAATTTGGGATCGGGATTTTCATTCAAGCCTACCAGAGCCTGTTTACAGCCACCGGTCAAATCAACCAGGACGAAGGGAATATGATCAGTCGGGAGGACTACGCGAACGGATGCAGGTTGTTCTGTTTCGATCTGACTCCCATCTTAGAGAACGACCATCAGCTGGCCCTCGCCAAGCAAGGCAATTTACGGTTGGAAATCCACTTTGCAAGAGCCCTCCGGATCACCGTCAATGTGATCGGCTACGCCGAATTTGACAACATCATTCAAGCGGACAAGGCGCGCAAGTGTGACTTAGCCACCTGACATGGAGACAGACCCGATTACCACTGTGCTGGAGAATGACCCAGGGACACGTATGGTCTTTCAAGGGGTGTTCGCCCGAGATGTGTTCCCATTAGACAGTGTGTATCCTGCTGCTTACGTTCTCAACACGGACCCGATGGATCGGCCCGGTCAACACTGGGTGGCCGTGTGCTTGACAGAAGCGCAGGGCGAATACTTTAACCCGTACGGCCTGCCACCCCTCCATCCCAAATTAACAGACTTCATGGATCAAGGCACAGAGACGTGGTGTTGGAACAGTCAAACGTTGCAAAGCCTGACCAGTAGCGTGTGCGGACAATATTGCTTGTTTTACCTGTACCATCGATGCCGGGCAAGAACCTTATCTACCATCGTACAGATGTTTGACGAGTACCCCAAGGCCAAGGACCGAGATGTACTCGTATATGACTGGGCCGCCCATCATTGCAATGTACAAGCCCCGTTCTGGGCTTAAGTTCTTTCACGTAAAGCCCCCTGTTCTGGGCTTAAGTTCTATCGATTTCAATGTACAAGCCCCCTGTTCTGGGCTTCAGTTTTCACGTGGTTGTTCTCACGTTGTTGTTGTTATTTATTGTTGAATAAAAAAACAAAATGAGATCTCACAAAAACCCCTGTATTGTGTGTTTTCTGTGTGAGCATAAAACAAGCGGCTATGAAGGCTATAACAGGCATGTGGGATTCAGTCAAACTGGCTTTGAACACCGTTGAGAAAGTAGCCAATCAGTGGCCTAGGATGGAGCCAAATGTAACCAATCAATGTCCAGAAAACAATGCAAGAACACTGCAGTAAAAAAGAGAGCCAATGAAATCAGCCCACAGATCAAGTACATGTTTTGGTCTAGGTTAAGAGCGGGCATTCCAGCACAAAACTGTTGACGAGGAGTTACAAGTTACAAGAGCAACAGGTGGATTGAAAAAACTATAGAGTTTCGTGTACTAGTTCTAGGGTTTCATGTAATTTTCCGTGTTACGGTTCTGAGAAAATCTGAGGGTTCCCCACTGGCCATTTAACATGGGCATAGTGCTGGCGATATTGTCGGGGACCCTGTGCATTCCATGGGTGCTTCGAGAGGGCGGATAAAGGCTATCTATTGGCCCGGAGAGGGCCGAACATTGCCGTAAGGGGGACCTTTGACATTTTGACCTGGATGTGACCTTTGACCTTTTGACCCGAAGTTCACCCGCGCACTTCCGGTGATGTCGCGCAGGCGGTCGGCCGGATAACCCGCGCGCGCGCTCGGCCGGGTGACCCGCGCAGGCGTGCGGCTGGGCCGGGCCGGGGAAAACCCGGATGGAAAATCCCGGATGTTGAAACCCCGGGTGTTGAAGAGGTCCCGGGTGTTCTAGTACATGCATTCCATCAGTCTACGGACTAAGGAAAAATTGGAACTCTGCTGTGTTCGGAGGTAGTTTTTGGTCATTCTGAAAACCGGAAGTGACGTCACACACTTGCGCAGACCCACCAAACCACGTAACCTGCGTAATAACCTGCATGGAAAAACCCCGGATGTAAGATGAGTACCCTAATTTTACATGCACCCACCCAGCCCGGAGACCGATATTAGCCCCCACTAGACATGGTTTATAGAAGTTTTTCCCCTATTGTAGGGGTAAAGTCCGTGTTCCACTTTTTATACTTTCGGGACAAATCCTAAATTTACATACAGCCACTCCCCCACCCTATCTCTCTCAGCAAGCCCGGATAAGCCAGGAACCGATATTAGCCCTTTGGGATAGGGTTGATGGGAGTTTTCCCCTGTTGTAGGGGTAAAGTCCGTGTTCCGCTCTTTATATTTTCGGGACAAATCCTAATTTTACATGCGCCCACACATGACTGGTTTTCCCTCGAGGAGCGCTTCACTTTGACACCTCACTCGACTCAATCAGTCCATTAGGGGCACCTCTCGCCCCTGAAGATTGCCGAACATTCTCATGAAAATCCACGTATTTGGGACTACTTTCTGTCCGCGGAGGCAGACCGCATCATCGCCAGACCGCATCACCGCAGAGGAATACAGATATAGGTCAACCAGCCCTACCCAGGTCACGCCCGATTCACGCAGACCGGAAGTGACGTCATACTTGCGCAGAAGTCCTGCACACATCACTTTCGGTTTGTCGCGCATGCGCACTGGCACCAATTCAAGTTTAAATGCGGGCTATATACTACTAACAAGCTACCCAAGCGAGTGGCCAAAACCTTTCCCGCATAATATGTGTGCAATACCGATGACAGGCGCGGGAGCCACTGGATTGCCATATACATCGATGAGTAGCGAAGAGGAAATTATTTCGATTCATACGGCCAACCCCCGCTTTAAAACGAATTCGTAGAAATGTTGCGCAAATGGACAGTGGATTGGGAATTCAATACAGAACGCTTATAAAGATATTTCAGCAGTGTGTGCGGTCAATACTGTATATATTTTGCGATTCACATCTGTGGTGGAAATGGCATGAATTCCATTGTCAACAAATTTACGTCAGACTTTCAGAAGAATGATCTACTAGTGCATTCTTTTTGTAGCAAATCGGTTCAACGTACACCCTCCATTGATACATGGGATAAGCACTCTATGTAACCGTCGATCAAAAAAGAAGAAATAGTCAACTTCTTGTCAGTGTTCGTCACGTTGTTATTGTTTTTATTGTTCGTCACGTTATTTATTGATGTTATTCTTCACGTTGTTATGTTGTTATGTTGTTACATGTAAGTGTTTATGTAAGTCACGTTATTGTTCGGCACGTTGTTGTTGCTATTGTTCGTTACGTTATTGTTCTTGACGTTATTATTGTTATTGTTCGTCACGTTAATTTTCGTGACGTTATTATTGTTCGTCACGTTGTTATTGTTGTTATTCGTCGCGTTATTGTTATTGTTCGCCACGTTATTGTTCGTCACGTTGTTACTGTTATTGTTCTTCACGTTGTTATTGTTCGTGACGTGATTACTGTTTTGGTATTGTTCTTACGTTATTGTTATTGTTCTTCACGTTATTGTTCGTCACGTTATTATTGTTATCGTTCGTCACGTTGATGTTGTTATTGTTCGTCACGTTGTTATTGTTATTGGTGAATTGTTATTATTCGTCACGTTATTATTGTTCGTCACGTTGCTATTGTTGAATTGTTATTGTTCGTCATGTTGTTATTATTGTATCCTTATAAATAATGTTACTGTAATGATAATTTCTTGCTAGTAGAGATGTTATTGTCGCATAGTGATGAATTGTTGTCATCAAACGAAATGTAATTCACAAAAAATACAACACACCAAGTGGGCTTGATAATTTTATTCAAAACACCAAATTATCTGACTAAACTACAGACTTGCTCCAGCGTGCCAAGTAAAGCATCAAATAAGACTGGCACGCTGGCAGGCATATAAAGCATGAAGGCAGGCATATAAAGCATGGATTAAACGCATTTGGCAAAAGCAGAACAAATTAACAGATAAAGGCATATGGCATCTTATGATGCTCACTATTTATACATGTACAAGCCAACAATAAATCAGCGATCTCGCATAATGGAGGCGAAGGGCATAAGGCCTTAGAAATTGAAAAACCCTGTCTCAAGTTCATATGTCCGTATATACATGTACGATATACATGTATCAGATTCACTGTATACTATAATACATGTGATTAACCCCAATCCATAGTAGAAGTAGGTATCCTAGTCATAGGATAGAGATCGGAACATGTTCAGAGTGCTGTTGTGGTCGGGGCGAACATAACGGAATACACAGTCACTTTTCCAATCACCAATAGCACGCACGACTGGGAGGGAAACCCCTGCAAAAATAAGCCAGGTAGCTCCCCCTCCCCCTCGACGCAGCGAATGGGTGTTATAGTCAGCTGCAGACAAGCCAATGTCCTGTAGCAAACGGCGAAGTTGGTGTCGAAATTGGGCAGCTGTGAGGGTGACATGAACATCCTATTGGACATAAGCAAACAATGGTAAGGAGCCATCAATAGGTCCTGCGGCACACAAGAAGCGAAGAACGGCCGTGGCTGGACACAATGGGTTATCCATTAACAGGGGAAGTACCACTTCATGTATCTTTGGCGAAATTGCACTGTTTTAGAAGCCCGAAGCGATAGAATCAAGCCCTGGCGGACTACACGCACATCAGTAGTATAGAAAGGACGACTCGAGGCTCATTTTGCCGGGGGAGATAACACTTGCATCCACCAGGGGGCGCTGTTTCCAGGTTAAAGTATAGGAAGCGGCCATTTACGGCCTTTGACCTCTGAGGCCGTGTAGAGGTCAAGGCCGCTGTAGTTCCAACAGGTGGCGCCCCCTCTTTCACCTCGAATTTCTCCGCGGTCTGGCGGTGATACGGTCGCGGGAAAAAGCTTCCGCGGAGAAAAAGTAGTCCCCAGACTTCAAATACGCTGCATGGTCCGATTGGGTCGAGTGAGGTATCAAAGTGAAGCATTCGTGAAGGGGCACCCAGTCATGGGTGGGTGCATGTAAAATTAGGATTTTTTCCCGAAACTATAAAAAGCGGAACACGGACTTTACCCCTAAAATAGGGGAAAACCCCTATCAACCCTAGCCAAAAGGGCTAATATCGGTCCCCGGTCTTATTGGGACCTGCCTATCAAGTCAATGGGGTGGGTGCATGTAAAATTAGGATTTTGTCCCGAAACTATAAAAAGCGGAATACGGATTTTACCCCTAAAATAGGGGAAAACACCTATCAACCCTAGCCAATAGGGCTAATATCGGTCCCCGGGCTTATTGGGGCCTGCCTATCCAGTCAATGGGGTGGGTGCATGTAAAATTAGGATTGTTTTCCGAAACTATAAAAAGCGGAACACGGACTTTACCTCTACAATAGGGGTCTGTATCATACAATATAAGGGAAAATGCCTGTATGGGGTATGGGGATGGTCATTTTTTTTCGTGGGCTTTACTATGGGTTGTGGGGTCTCGTTTTTCTCGTCTCGCCGAGAAAAACACGATGGAAGGGGTCCCGGAGCGAAGCGGTGAAATTTTTGGGAAACGTCACCGAGGTCTGTATATAGGCCCATAGGCTGGCCATGGGGGGTATAGGTCCAACCTGGTAAATTCACACACGTTCATTGTGATATGGGTTGCTTGGATTTGTTTTTCACGTCTCGTCATTTAGAACACGATGGGGAGGGTCCCGGAGCGAAACGGTGAAATTTTTGGAAAAAGTCACCGAGGCCTGGGTAGGCCCATAGGCCTATACTGCATGGCTATGGGTCTATAGGTCCATACGGGGTGGACGTTTTGGGATCTAGGTGGGCCACTAATGGTCCGATGGGGTCGAGTGAGGTATCAATGTGAAGCCTATGTGAGGGGGCAACTGATGGGGTGAGTGCGGGGTTGAAATATCGTCACTCTGCGCATGCGCAGTGGACAAAGGGTATGGAAATAGACGTTTTGGGGTCTAGGTGGGCCACTAGTGGGCCGATGGGATCGAGTGAGGTATCCATGTGAAGCCTATGTGAGGTGGCTAGACTAGGGTGTCGTTTCCATTCTGCTGCGCCGGTCACGTGGGTTGTGACGTCACTTCCGGGTTTCACCTCCAAACACAGAAGAGTTCCAATTTTCCCCTTAGACGTCCGGATGTTCAACCTCCGGGGTTTTTCCCGGCCCGGCCCGCCCCGGCCGCAGCGCGCGCGCGCGGGGGTGATCTGATGCCGCAGCGCGCGCGCATGAAGACCCTCATACACACCCCAATGCAGGCGCAGACGTGAAGTGCCCGGATGATAGACACGGACGTCACCGAGAAAAACACATACAACTCGTCACATACAGTCGCCCCCCTGAAAACCCTCATACATACCCGAAAAGATACGGACGTTACCGAAAAGACACGGACTTTACCGAAAAGACACGGACGTTACCGAAAAGACACGGACTTTACCGAGAAGACACGGACTTTATTGAAAAGACACGGACGTACCCGAAAAGACACGAAGGTGAACGACATTGTGGAAAACCTCCACAGACAGGTCAGTACATGTCCTATCATATTCACAGGTTACGCCCGATTCACGCATAATAAAAGGATTGATCTGTAATCTGTGTTGTTGTTGCTCTCTTTTTTGGACTAACCCATCAGAATATTACGTATCATGGACTACACCCGTAGAGCTACGTCTAGGCGCGCATGTGTGACATGGTCTATAAAACACGTCTCTCTGGATCCTACACCTCCATTTCTACAGTTGCAGAGCCATGACGGAGACCGAGCCCTATGCCACTCGCATTTTACAGCATGCGACCGTGGTTAATTCATTCACGGGTTACCGAGCAGTGGTTCGGTCCATGTTTACAGATGGCTACGACAACGAGGGGCGACGCCAGATCCTGAAAGAGTTCACAGAAGCGGTCCTCGACAGAGTGCACTCGATGGAGAGGTGTGCCATCACTCATCACTACTGGACTATGACAGCCATCCTTGATGCCCGGGCTATGCACCACGAGCGCTCACGCCGGAACCAGCGACGGCTGGTTGGCCTAGTCATGGTCTGTGCCCTATTCACCCTGGCGCTGCGGCATTGACAGTGGGACCTCACCATAAATACGAGAGACAGTCACCGTGTGCGTCATTCACCCTTCGTCATTGGGTCAACCATGTCACCGAGAGACCTGTCCATAAATACGAGAAACAGTCTGCGTGTGTGTCATTCATCCTTCGTCATTGGGTCAACCATGTCACCAGTTCTACGAGCCATCCTGCCCCTTACACTCCAGGTGGGGTTACACGTCTATGAAGATAAAGTCACCATCGTGGAAGATCGGGATGTCTGTGGGTGGGGTTCGGAGTCCACATCCACTACGGTTACCCTACACCGTGATGGCTGGACCAAATTTAAGCGGGTGTTGAGCGGTGAGCTCGACGGAAACCTCATCCACCTCGAGAACGCCAACTACGTATACCGTGGACCCTTCTTTGCCCGCGTGGGGCGTTACCACGATCCTACGCAAAGCTTCACCCTAGACCCTGACCTGTGGACAGCCTTGGAGAAAGTGGTGCCTATCGTGGACCAGCTGTTTACACCGGACGAGCGGTCATCAGACGAGTTGGAGTGGGCTCGTGCCCTGAGAGAAGCGGCGGCAGAACCCAATGAACAAATATCTAGCCATGAACCAGACGACGATGCCATTGATTACCCGGCTAGACTCAATCAGCCCAGTGACATGACCACCCGGTCCTTCGATCTCACGGGGTTCTCCCTATAAATACGAGAGACAGTCAAATCTGGTACCATTCACGTACTGACCATGACGGAGCATATAATACTGGTGTATCTCAGCTTGACCCCCGAGGTTTTCCTGCACGTTTATTCGGATACGGTCGATATCATGGAGAAGGTGGGAGACATCTGTGATGCGGACCCTACACAACCGTGCCCGGCCCACATTCGTCTGTCCCGGGAGGGCTGGACCAAATTCAAACGGGTGTTTTCTGGTGAACTGGACGGCGACCTCATCCACTTTTGTCACGATGTGTACATCCGACGCGGCCCTTTCTTTGCTCAATTGGCTCGGCTAGATGGGGGTATAGTGCATTTTACCCTTCACCCTGATCTATGGTCTGCATTGGAAGATGCCGTGGTAGATGTGGATCAAGTGTTTATCAAGCGATCATCAGACGAGTTGGACTGGTCATTTACCATGGACACTGTGGAAGCCAACGAAGAAAATCAGAAACTCCGGCCCAAGATATACCCGTTATAAATAAACGATAGAGCCAGGGCCCATCATCATTTGTCACCATGAAGCGCTGGGAGAAGGTGTTGGATAACTTATACTACAGTCCCGACAGTCCGGCGGCCTATAGTGCATTGTCGGCTCTCTATCGAGCGGCCAAACCCCAGGGAATACAACGTGCCCAAGTCCGAGATTGGTTAAGAAAACAAGACACCTATACCTTACATCGAGCTGTCCGTCGCCATTTTCTACGGAACCGGGTCATCGTGGGAGGAATAGATGCCCAGTGGCAACCGGATTTGGTCGATATGAGCGCCTTTGCCAAACACAACGATGGGAATCGGTATATCTTGACGTGCATCGATATCCTATCGAAGTATGCGTGGGTGGTACCCATCCGGACGAAAACGGGGGCGAATCTCATAGCGGCGTTCAAAGACATCTTCAAGACCGGGTGCAAACCTTTGTATTTGCAAACCGATGAAGGCACGGAATTTCTCAACAGACCGTTCCAAGCCTTTCTCAAGAAACAGAAGGTCTTCTTCTTCCATACGTACAACGAGACCAAGGCTTCCGTGGTGGAAAGGTTCAACAGGATATTCAAAGGCCGTATGTATAAATATTTCACCTATAAGAATACAAGGCGGTACATCGTTGTTCTCTCGAAACTTGTGAGTGGTTACAATCGAGCCTATCACCGGAGTATAGAGAGAGCCCCCATTACCGTGAGCCAACGCAATGAAGCCCAAGTCCGCCGTGTCTTGTACCCCATACAATCGCAACGAGCACCGAAGGAGATGTTCAAGGTCGGGGACCGTGTACGGATCAGTAAAGTCAAGGGCAAGTTCGAGAAAAGTTACTTGTCCAACTGGAGCGATGAGCACTTCCTGATTAAACGGCGCCTACCCCGACAGCAGCGGGTCTATGAACTGGAAGATCTTCAAGGGGAACCGTTGCTAGGCACGTTTTACGAGATGGAATTACAGCCTGTCGTAAAAAGAAAGCAAGACTACTACACGGTGGAGCAAATTTTGAAAACGGAATGTCGACGTGGCAAACTGTTTCATTTCGTCAAATGGCAAGGCTGGCCCAGTTCCTTCAATTCCTGGCTCGCGGCCAACCAGATGAAACGACTATAAAGCCAGACACCACTACCGTCATCCTTCATTCCACGTTCGACCATGATCACGGTGATATGGACAAACAGCAGCTGCCTCTGAACACAGCGTCTCCCAAAACGCGCAAAGCGCAAGTGGGCTTTGTGGTGATATTGCTAACCCTGCGGAGTGTGTTGTACGGAGGTGTGTTTTACGACGTAGCCTGTGTCAGCACGTTACTTAGCCAATTGAGAACACCAGCCATCAGTGAAACCGGTCTACAGATAGCACCAGTCAACCCCGTATCGAGCCCAGTCGTCCCCACCACCACACCACGTGTACAAGCCACAACGAGCTCCACACCGAGTATACAGTCAACACCTACACCAAGTACACCTACTACGTCTAAAAACCCACCGGATTTCATCCCTCACAGTGAACAGACAACGACGACCAACGTTGTACCCACCACCATCATCACTCGCAGTGAACAGACAACGACGACCGACGTTGTACCTACCACTCCAGTTCACTCGTACCAAATTTACAAGAGCGGGTTACCACGACAGCGGATACACCTCGAACCATGGACCCCCGTTGGCAACATCCCTTCACCTGCTTCATCGCAGGACCGACGGGTTCCGGCAAAACGCACTTCGTCAGGAAGCTCCTCGAACACGCCGACAGCATGATCACTCCACCCATTGCCCGAGTCGTGTGGTGTTACGGAGAATGGCAGGCAGCGTATGCAGCAATGCCCCACATCACGTTCGTGGAAGGACTACCCAACCTGGCCGATTTGGAACCGGACACCTTAGTGGTTCTGGATGATCTGATGGCGGAGACGGACAGTCGGGTCACCCAACTCTTTACCAAAGGCAGCCATCATCGACGGCTCAGCATCATCTACATTGTGCAGAATCTGTTCAGTAAAAACAAAGAACATCAGAACATCAGCTTAAATGCCCACTACATGGTGGTCTTCAAAAACCCGAGAGATACCACTCAACTGCTGCACCTGGCGAGACAGATGTACCCTGGACGCACTGCGTTTGCGTTGGAAGCCTTTAAAGATGCGACAACCCCTCAGCACGGGTATATGCTCTTCGACCTGAAGCAAGCCACCCCCGATCACCTTCGACTACGCACCGGAATCTTTCCCGGAGAGACTCACCACGTGTACATGCAAAAATAATGTAAACACACCCACAGTGGCTTCCCCAGCTGGGGTGTGTGTGTTTTGATGATGGGGATAATAGAAGAATTAATACCACATCATGGTTGATTTTTGTCTCTGTTCTCTGAGATAGATAAAAAGGGCAGGGTTGTGGGTTCTAGCATTAGTTGTACATGATGTCTGCGCGAGTACGGAAGCACGCCCCGACGCTCCGTGTATTGAAGACGGCCCCACCCAAGTTGGTTCGAACCATTGTACGCGGTGCAGACCCCGCTCTCGTGTGCTGTCTGTGTGAGATTGGACTCAATATCTTAAAAGGCAACGTACCACTGACTCCGGCTCAGAAGGCGAAGTTGGCCAAGCATAAGACAGGTCTCCGAACCTTAGTCCAGAAGCGAGTTTCTCAAACACAAAAGAAAAAGGTGTTACAGAAAGGTGGCTTTCTCGGGGCAATCTTAGCACCGTTGGCCGCTTCCGTGTTGGGTCCAGTATTGGGAGGACTCTTCGGCCGACAATGAACCACTCGAAAAAAATGGTCCTCGTCGAACCTCGGCTCCTTCAAAACCTCCAATCACCGTACCCCGTACCTTCTACGGTGAAGACGATAAACGCCCTCGATGAAGAGATGCGTCAGATCTTACAACGACCGGGGTTAAACGACAGTGAGAAAGTACAACAGTACAATGAGACGCTTCAGCGGTACATGACGTTCATGGACCAATACAAAACCCTCTCTACCCCAGCACCACCACAACCACGCGACACACCACCGACCACAGCGCCGCTCCAACAGCCTTCATTACCAGGGGTACCACCCACAGCTCCACAGTGGGTCGAAGACGAAGTCCTGAAGAGTGTACCTGCATCGTTCAAGAAACAAGCTGGCCTGGGATTACAACGGATGAAACAGAATCCTAACATGACTTGGAATGATAAAGGCGAACTACTGGTACAGAATCAGGTGGTCCCCGGTACCCACATGACGGATTTAGTGAATGACCTGATGCGTCAACGCAGGTCGCACACGAATCCTCGAGGATGGGAGGTCTTCGCTCAAGGCTTGAAAGACATGCATGTACCACAGGAATTGGTGGGGAACCCCCAGTGCTGGGCCTTTATGCAATCGCCCAGTCGTGCACGACGACTCTCACCACACCACGAGTGGGAACCGGAGTCACCCCCCAAAACACCACCACGGCGAGCACCTACTTTTTCACCCCTTTTACCACGCCACCCCCTGCAACCACCAAGATCTAAGTCACCGCGACCATCACGACGATTAGCGCCCAAGGGCTGGGAGAAGTATTAAAACCAACAGCAGCAGCAGGAAAGCTCAGTCGTCATGTTTTACCTCACCCTACCCTAAAGCTCGGCTGATGTGTTTCCTGACAACACCTTGACCAAGTACGTGACCCAGTTACCGCAACCGTTGCATTTACCTGGACGCTGGGAATGTGGACTCGTGGATATCCAATACCCTTACTCGTGGTACAACGTGCGAGCCAATGAAGTATGGTACGAGGTGACCTACGAAGGACAAGAAACTCGACTCAAACTACCCGAAGGTCAATACGATACCCCCAAGGAGTTCATGGGTGGACTGAGAAGTCTGATGCATTATAAGTCTCTACGAGACGTCACGAATACTTCAAAACCCATAAAATCTTTCCCCTTCAAAAATCATGTGGACTTCGATTACAACGCACACAACGACAAGGCCTGTCTCACGCTCAGCCCCAACGTGAGTGTCGAACTCAGTCCTACCCTACAGCAAATGCTGGGGTCTCGATCTACAGGGGTACGCTGGCCCCACCGGCGAGAGAGCCCACATCCCGATGGACATGCGTGGTGGTATGTATGGCCTGTACATCTACTCGGACGTGGTCGATGCACACATTGTCG
This sequence comes from Hanleya hanleyi, assembly GCA_036873755.1. Classification (NCBI taxonomy): domain Eukaryota; kingdom Metazoa; phylum Mollusca; class Polyplacophora; order Lepidopleurida; family Hanleyidae; genus Hanleya; species Hanleya hanleyi. The sequence continues at coordinate 19,908 of JAVTVY010025246.1, forward strand.
GCGACAGCAACGTACCTCTACTGCGCGTCTGCCCGGTGAAAGGCAAGTATGGAGCTCAAGTCACCCACAGTTTCAGGCATATCGTGTATCTACCGGTCAGTCAGACCGATATTAGCCCCATCGTCATCGATATAAGAGACGACACCGGTCAACCGATTGCATTCGAGCGTGGGAAAGTGGTGCTGACACTTCATTTCCGTCAAGTCCGAGCGGTTCACTTTGCATAATGAAGGTGCCTTATCAATGCCATACAGCCAGTTACGTCGATCATTACACCAAACAGGCCGGAGGTAGCTTTCCTGTCTTTGCAGGTACACGCATGCAACGAGGACATGGGCTGGGGAACATACTCGGGAGCATCGTCAAAACGTTCCTCCCCTTGGTGACGCGTGGGGTCAAAGCGATCGGCAAACAAGCGGTGCGCAGTGGACTGCAAGTCGCGGGTGATGTCTTGGGCGGTGCGGCGCCCAAAGAAGCACTGAAACGTCGAGCCAAAGAAGCAGGAGGCGTCTTGGTCGCCAAAGCACAACGCACCGTAGGGAATGAAAGACCTGCACCACCGAGACCACGCACCAGTCGACGACCGACCCAGCGACGACGCACATCGAAGACCAAGGATATCTTTTCTTAAAGATGGCTTTCATCCATGCCGAGTCGTGTCCTTCTACCAACAGTGAATTTGATTTATGGACCGTCCCACCTACTCAGACCAGTGCCGAAGAGGGTCAATGGGTGGAACATCTGCCCCTTTCCAGCATTACAGCCACAGGCCCCATTGAATTCACCATCACCATCGCAGATACGACCTACCTGGATTTAGCCCATACGTACCTATATGTGAAAGCTAAAATCACCAATAAAGATGTGTCAGTCCTCAAAGCAGATGCACCCATGGGTCCAGTGAATCTCTGGCTTCATTCGCTATTCCAGCAAGTGGATATAGCCCTCAGTGATAAACTGGTGAGCGCCTCGACGAACACGTACCCGTACCGAGCCTACATCGAAACACTGTTATCCTACGGGCGTGACGCCAAAATGTCGTATTTGACAGCCCCGTTGTTCTACCGAGATACCCCAGGCAAGATGGAAGCGAGTCCTCATAATGACGGCTATACGGAGAGAGTGGATGCCACAGCAGAGTCACTCGGTCGATATGATGGGACGTCTGCATGCGGACTTATTCATGCAGGACCGATACCTCTTGAATGGAGTACCTGTCAAAATACGACTAGTGCGCGCAACGCCTGCGTTTGCCTTGATGGCCCCGCGTGAGGACCTCGAGTATAACATTGTCATCCAAGAGGCAAGTCTGTTTGTACGCAAAGTGAAACCGAGCTCAGGTGTACAGTTGGGGCACATCAGAGCCTTGGAGAAAAAACCAGCCCAGTACCCGATCCGACGAGTACAGACCAAGGTCTTTTCCGTTCCTAAAGGCAATATGATTGTCAATCAAGAAAACCTGTTCCTGGGGGATTGCCCAAGCGTTTAATCCTAGCCTGTGTGGAGAACGTCAGTTATAATGGGACTCTCTCGAGGAATCCGTTCAACCTAAAAGCGTTCAACATCAATTTCGTGGCCCTGCATGTGGATGGCCAAGAGGTACCGGTGTAGCAATAATGGTTGTCCCGCAGTATTGGTTGTCCGAAGGACAACCTGTACCTGGCAGTGGTTGTCCTGACTGAAACTGGTCAGGTACCAGTTGTCCACTCGATACATATTACTCTTGTACATGTTGTAATGCATTAATATTATATTTGCATCCGGACAACTATTCATGGGGGACAACCTCTCTTATTACAACAGTGGCAATATTAGTTGTCCCCCATGACGTGCTGTCCATCGTATTATCAGACAAACTAGGTCACGGTATAAAGGTGACAAATTTTCAGTGGTTCGGCAGCTGTCCCAAGTAGTGCAGGGGAAAGAGGCGCGGTAATATGGATGAGCGGGTTCCAGTAAGTTGTTGGTTCGAACCCCATCCGCGTCACATTATTTTTTTTTATTATGGTACATTATCATATTTTCCATGCTATTTTTTCACGGATCATTTGTGGATTAATGACGCCAGGTGGACATTATATTCTGAGGCAAAAGTTTTGTTACATATATTTTAATGTTCCTATTACTTAGTTCTATTCTCAAATATATTTGACGTATTATTCGTCAGTTTCTTCCTATCACAGTCAACAGTGTTTTTGTTGAACTGATGTACACGTTATATACAACAACATATTTCGCTATCAAAGTAATCCACGTAGGCCTGCATAATAAGATGGAGGCAAACTAACACAATTCTAATTTTGAAAAAGACACTGTAGGTACAGAAGTTGCGGCATTTTGTATTGCAATGTGCTTGTTTCAGGTTAATCCGAGGATGTTGAATCCGAATCTGCTTGTTCTCAGATTAATTTTGCATACTGAAACATCAGAACTGCTAATTAACCGTAATGACCAAGTCACTTGAGCATTTGGTGTCAATCTCTGCCGGGTAGGAAGGCCGTCTTCCCCCAGCCGCCCTCCCCCGCCCCCTTATATCATATCTTCCTAGCCTGTGCGAAACGACAATTTCTGCAAGAAATATTTAGCTTTTTAGAACGAAATCATTAACGATGACTTGTTTAGTATACTGCCCCCCCCCCCCATTCCCTTCGCTCTTCGCTACCCCAATTATCCCGAATACCGATATGTTTAACCATTTCCGTTAGGGGGTGAAACTTGACAGGATAATGTAATACAATTAACAATGGTCACTCTAATGGCCTCACGGTGAAGTCATCTTCCCTGAATGTAGTTTTAAATCTATTTTAGCCAATTTTCATTATAAATATTTTTCGTACTCCTTTAGCTAGGGGGTGAATACTGTGTGATGACGTCACAGTGACGTCATTATTAAAAAAGGCATTTCTGTGTTTCATTTCTTCGCAAACACTGCATGATAAATTAGTAAATCAAATAGTTTCAGTCCACTTTTCCATGCAGTAAAGCAAACGTTTTTAAGAAAACCCACATACCCACATGGCTTCCATTTTGAATTTAACCATTATTCTCTGCACATAGACTCAAAAAGACCCCAATAAGATAAGCTACAAAGCTACGGAGTGTCAGCTCTCAAGTATTTATCGTTCCGGATAGAGGATAGAAAGTTTGGTACGAAGGCCCCTATGCCCCCCCCCCTCCCCCCACCTAAAAAAAACGGCCTTGCAGGGTTAACCCCACCGCATGGCATCATGACAATAATTTTTGCGTGAAAATTGCATGAACTCAAATTGGTAAAATCTGATTGGAAAATTCAGCCCAAAAATTCAAATGCGAATTTGTGAATTTGAATGTGAATTTGATTACGTCATTGTGACGTAATCAAAGAGACTGTTTTATATATAGTGTACGTGCTTTCATCTCCTAAGCATACGGGGTATTAAAACTATTTATACGGGTGAGTACGAAGAGAAGAAGAGAGATATATCCCCATAAAATTGTGCTTTCGGTCATTTCCGTTCATTTTTTTCGTATTCCTAAAAGAGCATAAAAGTAATTTATTTTGCCAAAACTAATTATTCTCTATCATATGAATTAGTTTTTGATATAAAATATCGGAAAATTAAAAAAATCAGTCAAAAAAAAAGAAGAAGCGAAAAATGATTTCCGAAAAGATGACGTCACTGTGACGTCATGATGGCGATCATCTTGAATTGTTTAGCATTTCATCATAGAGTTTGACTCAACTATTTTCAAATAAACTATACTCAAGATATAACGAAAAGAGATGAGGCGTTGAAATTCCCCCACCCTCCATCCTCAGGCGGGGACAACCCCCAAATCACCCAGATCTGTTATGGTTAAAACAATCCATTTATCGGCTACGCATACTATCATTGCCTTATTGAACCGCACATGCTGAGACCTGATACTGGACAACTATTCCCGGGTGACGGACAACCCTTAATACGACTTAGTTATAATCGCGATAAAACCTGGACAACCACTTCTATCGTCGGACAACGTATCCCCGGGTGTAGTTGTCCATGGACAACCTATGATAGTATCAGTTGTCCCGAGACAACTCACAACAGTACATGTTGTCCATGGACAACCTGCCCCAGTAATGGCTGTCCGAGGGACAACCACTAATCAGGACAACGTTCACCTTCACACCGGCACGCCCCTTACAACCTAATTTCGGAACGGACAATTACATCCGGAGCTATCTGAACCTCTTCACAAGTATCGGACTTGATCTGTCTCCTTATGCTGCAGCACATAACCAAACGCCAGATTTAATTTGAAGGACGTGGCTTGGTCATTGAAGATGGCTTCCATGTAGCTACGTAGATGGGCGAGATCGGCCAGTCGGAAATTGTAGATATCTTGAATAGGGCGATGGCGGTGGAAACAGTGCCGTATCATGGGCCAATGGCACCGATAGATGTCACTCACTGGATGGGCGTCCTGTAACAGATCGCTAGGATCATCCACTGCATCTTCCAGAAAATGTTCGATGTCGTCAGGCGTATGACTCGAAACCGTAACGCTGGGGTCCGGCTGGATATTCAGGCCCTCCTGAACTGTGAGTATAGGCGGGCTCTTCGTCATCGCATCACCAGTGACGTTCGTCTGCCCGGGTTCATCTTCACTGGGTCTCCTGTTTAGCGGAAAATTGTCGCCCAAACCGTAGAGACGGGGCATGAATCAAACGTTGGTGCTGTCTTAACCGACTGAGTCGTTTGAAGAGTCGACCACAATCGTTACCTTGTACCGTCGTACCCTCGTGGAATGCCCTCTCATGGCGCAGTAAATTATCCTCCCGATTGAATGACCGTGCGCAGATTATACAAGTATACCGTGCATCGTTGTGGGTGGAGGCCTCGTGACGTCGTAAACTTTCTATATGAGTAAACTACTTCTGGCAAGTTGTGCAAGTGAACATCTTGGTGGTTGACAGAGTGTCGGATGAAACGGCCAGGCCGCTATCCTCGTGGAGTGCCCTCTCATGGCGCAGTAATTTATCCTCCCGATTGAATGACCGTGCGCAGGTTATACAAGTATACCATCCGGGATTTTGTCAACATCCGGGTTTCCAAGTGGGTTTTTCCCATCGTTCCTCCGTCTTCCATCCGGGTACTGTGGTTTTACATCCGTGTCCTCATCTTACATCCGGGTATTTCATGAGCCGCATTGCGCGCGTGTGTGTGTGTTTGTGTTTGTGTCCATCCATGCACAATGTAGAATTACGTTCTCTCCGAAAACTTCTTCTCATCGCATCAATATTCTCAGACCCATTCAATATAAACACAACCAAGAGACATCAACAACAACAGGCACATTGCGTAATACACGTTTAATTATCCTCTCACCACCACCACCACCACCTGGCGTTCAGCAACGATCAGCATGTAGACATATAGAGTATGTACGGCATGTTATGCTATTCATCAATGCATGGGTGACGCATTGAGCCGATGGGGGTGGTCGGTCAGCTTGACGCCCGTCAACGCCCGGTGGTGGCGTTGGTGGTGGCGTTGATGGTGGTATTGGTGGTGTGTGGTGGTGGTGTTGGTGGTGGTGTGTGGTGGTGGTGGTAGTGTCTGTAAGTATAGGAATGAACATGTGTCCCTCATCAGTCCATGTGAATGACGGACTGGACGCTTGTTATTGCTACAAGATGCCATTTCACACGACACATTCGGACCAAGGATGGTCCATTTCTTCCCCAAAACACCTTCCTTCACACCCCCAAAATGCCCACTTTGGCTACTACTGCTGATGACGTCACCGATGACGTCACAGATGGAGTGGACATCCTTCATATCGGGGTCTACACCCCGAGAGCTACAAGATGACACCCCACACGACGCATTCGGAGCAATAGTGCTCCATCTCTACACCAAATACCTGCCTTCACTTCCACAAAATGGCCACTTGACTTACTACACCCAACTGCGCATGCGCAGACTGACGCGACTTGCAGTAAACAACACGCCATTCTGACTCCACTCCACAAAAGCTTCACTTTGACACCTCCCACAACCCATTTGGACCACTAGTGGGCCATATCGGCTCCAAAATGTCTATTTCCATACCACGGCCTGCCTGCGCATGCGCAGAATGACGATATTCCTACCCCAAATCCACCCAGTCGGATGCTCCCTCACGTGTGCTTCACACTGATACCTCACTTGTTTAACATAGGTTTCACCTTTAACCAAAACGAGTCTTACATATCGAAATGCGGTAGGTTTGATCCAAAATGATACTGAAAAATTGTTTTGGTTAAAGGTGTCATATTTTCATAATATTGAAATATGTCAAAACGCTTGTAATGCTCTGAAAGGGTGTAGATCATCGCCATTCGGCACATGATTCCTCAAGTTGATTATTGTAACAACTGCTTGGCCGAATGGTTACAGTGTCGGACTACAGATTAAAAGAAAACCAACATTTTGGTTCTAATCCCCAAATCCCCGAAAAAATATCTTCATTCTGGACTTTAAAGGTTATACAAAATGGTCTCAAAATCTGCTACTTTTTTGTGCTAAATTGTTGTAGAGGTGATTATATAGACTTGTTTTACATTTTTGTATGTTTTCAAACTGCCCAAGGTGGAAAATAGCAGCAGTAAAGTGCGACAATTTCACGCCCCTTTCAAAACCGGCGAAAGCTGTGACCGCTTGACCTGTGACGTCACAACCTGATTACGATCTCGCTCAAATGCCTGTTGTGACGTCAAAATGTCAGCGACATCACACTAGAACTCCCACAGTTGGGTGAATCGTTCGTAACAACGCCCGACGTCATAGACTATGGCGTTTACGGCGCAATCGTAATCAGGTTGTGACGTCATGCACCAGAGGTCATGGCTCAATACGTTTTCTCCCACATGTGTGCTTTTCGTGTCTTAAAACCCACTTCGACGACATTATTAAAAAAAAAAATACTAATTTGTTATTTGGAACACTACTGGGTATGTTTTAATGCAAAGTAGTATAGAGTCATTTGGTATAACCTTTAAAGTGCAAGAATGACGTGAAATGAAGACAGCGAACCCCTAACGCACATAATCCCTTATTTTATTATAATTCGTGAATAGAATGGCACACAAACAACTCCACAAACACAGTCAGATCATTTGTTCAGTATTTAAACATTCTGACGATCCAGCAAAGCAAAATATTAATTGTTACACATATATAATTTCGTCTTTGGGTAGCGGATAGTTGTAACTATGAATTGAAAAGTTATTAGGTTAAACTGGTGGCGAAGCTTGCTTTCCCAAGTGATTATGCATCTGTCAATATGTTTTTTTTTCTTCTTCTTCTCCTTTTTTTGCAGTTACTTCCTTAATTATTGTTCGCTGAACTTTTGGCAGTGATTTTTCAGTTTTCGAGTCGGTTTATATATTAATATAACTGATTATTGTTCGTAAATATCTGGGTCGTTCATGAAAATACTAATGGTAACTGTATGAGAATATGAACCAGAATTTCCCATTACACTGACCTCGACTGTCTGACAAAGAGTTTGGGATTACCGGAGCATTACGTCACAATTTACCGGCCGGCTCGGAGCGAGACAATAGAGCAACAGAGAGCGACTCTGAAGGGGAAAAATATCCATCTAAAGAGAACACATCCTTTGCTTCGTAGATTTGACGATGAAGATGATAACGAACGAAGTTCGGGACCGCAAAGCGGTCCCGAACTGAGTTCGTTAAATAGGTAACATACTTGCATTACGTGAAACAAAATACAGATACAGAACCTAATCACAAACCCAGTGTAAATCCATGTAAAGACAGACAATCACCGAAGTCTATCATGTTCAGATTTCATCGTTTGCGTGGGCGTTTTTTGCGGGGGCTGCCATATTGGATTTGAGGCAGTGTGGGTAATAGCTAAAATTAGAACAGTATCGAAATTTAATCTAAGAATCTTCACTTCCACAAAATGGCCACTTGACTTACTACACCCAACTGCGCATGCGCAGACTGACGCGACTTGCAGTAAACAACACGCCATTCTGACTCCACTCCACAAAAGCTTCACTTTGACACCTCCCACAACCCATTTGGACCACTAGTGGGCCATATCGGCTCCAAAATGTCTATTTCCATACCACGGCCTGCCTGCGCATGCGCAGAATGACGATATTCCTACCCCAAATCCACCCAGTCGGATGCTCCCTCACGTGTGCTTCACACTGATACCTCACTTGACTCCATCGGACCAATAGTGGCCCACCTAAACCCCAAAACGTCTATTTCCATTCCCTTTTCCCACAATTCCCTGTCTGCGCATGCGCGGAATGTTGAACACAGACGACACAGGCAGATGCTCCTTCACGACTGCTTTACATTGATACCTCATACAACTCCATCGGCCCATTAGGGGCTCACCTAGATCCCAAAACGTCTCTTTTCATACCCTTGGTCTACTGCGCATGCGCACAATGACGCCAGTCCCACGTGTCGCCCACCCCGTCGGATGCGCCTTCACGAATGCTTCACACGGATACCTCATACGACTCCATAGGACCACGAGTGGCCCACCTAGACCCCAAAACGTCTCTTTCCATACCCTTTTCCCACAATTCCCTGTCTGCGCATGCGCAGAATGTTGACAACGACCAAGACACTAGTCCAGGCAGATGCCCCCTCACATATGCTTCACATTGATACCTCACTTGACCCAATCGGCCAACTAGGGGCTTACCTAGATCCCAAAACGTCTATCTCCATACCCTTTTCCCACAATTCCCTGTCTGCGCATGCGCAGAATGTTGACAACGGCCGAGACACTAGTCCAGGCGGTTGCCCCCTCACATAGGTTTCACATTGATACTAGAGCCAATCGGACCACTATTGGCCCATGCCAATCCCAAAACGTCTATTTCCATACCTTTTTCCCACAATTCCCTGTCTGCGCATGCGCAGAATGTTGACAACGACCGAGCCACTAGTCCAGGCGGATGCGCCCCACATAGGCTTCACACTGATACCTCACTCGACTCCATCGGCCCATTAGGGGCTCCCCTAGACCCCAAAACGTCTATTTCCATACCCCTTTCCCACAATTCCCTGTCTGCGCATGCGCAGAATGGTGACAACGCCCGAGGCACTAGTCCAGTCAGATGCCCCCTCACATAGGCTTCACATTGATACCCCATACGACTCCATCGGCCCATTAGGGGCTCCCCTAGATCCCAAAACGTCTATTTCCATACCCTTTTCCCACAATTCCCTGTCTGCACATGCGCAGAATGATGACAACGCCCGAGCCACTAGTCCAGTTAGATGCCCCCTCAAATAGGCTTCACATTGATACCTCATACGACTCCATCGGACCAATAGTGGCCCACCTAGACCCCAAAACGTCTATTTCCATACGCTTTTCCCACAATTCCCTGTCTGCGCCCGAGCCACTAGTCCAGCCAGATGCCCCCTCACATAGGCTTCACATTGATACCTCATACGACTCCATCGGCCCATTATGGGCTCCCCTAGATCCCAAAACGTATATTTCCATACCCTTTTCCCACAATTCCCTGTATGCGCATGCGCAGAATGGTAACAACGCCCGAGCCACTAGTCCAGTCAGATGCCCCCTCACTTAGGCTTCACATTGATACCTCATACGACTCCATCGGACCATTAGTGGGCCCCCTAGACCCCAAAATGTCTATTTCCATACTCTTTGTCCACCGCGCATGCGCAGAATGACGATATTTCAACTCCACACCCAGCCCATCAGATGCCCCTTCACGAATGCTTCACTTTGATACCTCACTCGACCCAATCGGACCATGCAGTGTATTTGAAGTCTGGAGACTACTTTTTCTCCACGGAAGTTCTTTTCCGCGACCGCATCACCACCAGACATGACCGCCTCACCGCGGAGGAATACAAGGTCAAAGGTTGGCAGACCTATAGTGGTCAAAACTTGGCACCTAGCCAATGCTGATGCAATCTATAACCTTGAGCTGGTGGCGCCCCCTGTCGGACGCTCCACGGAAATCAAGAGTTACCCCTCAAGTTTAAGTGCAAAGAGGCCAATGTTACCTTTTTTCAGTAGACACTACTACTAACGTTTACTAGTTCGAATTGTCTCCTATCAAGATGTAGCATAAAAGTTGAAACAAGACCAACGGTTTTCACGAAATTTCATTTGAAAAAAGGACGCTATTGTTTTCTTTCGAATTTTTTTAAATTTGAATATTTTCTACAAATTAGCTGCCTCTAAGGCGCCAGCTATCCTTAATGTTTTGCGGGCTATGTCCACTTATCAAAGGCAGTTACAGAGTTGTCTTCCCTAGGGAATCTATATCACTCTATTTCTTCAAAAGTCAAACATCTGCATTTGAACTGTTGTGGTCTATCAGGTCTATATTAAAGCCATTCTTTTAATGATGTTTCTTGTGTTCTTCGTCATTTTTGTGAACTACTCCGTACAAAACAGGTATCAACACTTCATGACATTCGAGTATCTTTTATTCACAATGAGTTATTCGTGCCTATTTGAATGACACACACAACTCATCATGCCTGAATCTAAGATGCACAGCCAGAAAATGGTGTTGATTAACACCAAAGGAAGGTGTTGATCTCAACACTAATAAATTAATGGTGTTGAATTTTGACCGACACCATATATCTCCAACACCCTTTATTGGTGTTGGACAGCATAATTAATTGGTGTTGAGCCAGTATTAGCACTTGTCAGTGTTCACATTAGTCAACACCATTTCACAACATCACTTTATGGTGATGACCAGCCCTCAACAGCAGCAAAGGATGTTGGGCCATTGTTCACATTTTTTTAAATTTCCACACTGTGAAATTTTGTCAGAAATCAATTTATTTATTTTATTTTTTTCTTCTCTTGTCTTATCTTATTTCTTAGCAAATCCGGTAAGGTCGTGGCTCTGTTTTAAAAAGTTTTAAGTTTATGAAATCCTAATTACTGAATATGAAGGTATAAAGATCTATGGAATTCAGATTTTCCAGAAAATCACTCTAATTAGTAAGTTTCTGGAATAACGAGCTTGGTTACCAGGTTCTATTGTAACCATATTTCAGTATCTATATTGATAAGTGACAAAGTGAGTTCCAATGACCTGTAAACATATTGTTAATGGAAAGTAAAACCCTATGTAATTAGGAAAAATATGTCACTATCCGTCTATCTAATTATCTCATTGTGTGACATAACCAAAGCTCCTGGCCTGGCCAGTTCGTCATGTAAGGATCTTTAAACCGAGAACACCATGTGCAATACAGCTTGTCAGGTAGCTTTTCCAGGGTTAACATATTGGTTCCCTACATGTAGTCACCTATTGTGTTTTCCTTACATGACGAATAGGCCCATTTTCATCACAAATTTGTACCCTACTCAAACAGACAGACGGGCGAAGAGATATTACGGCTTTAATGGTATAGATAGATTTTTCATTACATGGGCGTGTTATGTTATGGGTAAATTAAGTTCAGTTCTGTGAATGAATTTATCATGGCCATATTGTTGATGACCACAATTCTTTTCGAACTATATACAAGTAATAGTATTATACGCCAGAAAGTTATTGTCATTGCATCATCGAATTTTCCTTTTGGACTAAGACAGCGGCTTGCGTATACAGGTAAGAAATTAATTGTTGTCCGTTTTTGCTTAAAAAATTATCATGAAACATCCAACTAAACACTGGCTTGCACGAACAGCCTAAATATTTATTGTCGACCAAAGTGTTCCTTCATACCTATCTATTGAGAGGACAGACTGAATGAATCCAACATTCGCTCGAGAGACCAGGTAAGGTATAACATTCACACTAAAGCATTATCCATCACTCACTGGATCCCTGGCTAAGGCAGGTAGGCAGCCAGTTCAAACAGTAAACCTCTGCAAATCAAGGACCTTAAAGATTTTGGGAACAGGGGGCATTGAGGCTCTATCAAATTGATCAAGATCATGATCTCCCAACTGAGTTTGTTGGAGAGGATTTCTCCTGGCGCCTACAAGCCGATCTCTTAAAGAAAAACCACAAATAAAAAATTCCAAAAAATCTGCCCGAAAAAATCTACCAAAATTCTTCTTCTTTACATGACGTCACTGCGACGTCATCAAAGCGGTCATCTAGGATTTATTTACATTTTCTGGCAAAACTTGACCCAAGAGTCAATTCTGACAGGTGGTTGGACCTGGAATGAAAATTGTACGTTATTTGATTACACTAAGTCATTTTAACTGCTCGTCGGACCTCAATGAAGTGTTGAAACATCTTCCTATATATTTTACATTGTATTTTGTTGTACATTTCACCAGAAAGGAGGTGTTCGGTTTGACCGGTATAAACGTTATAAACCGAAAATATAATTTCCTCTCGTTTACTTTAATAGTTATTAGATTGGGGGAGAAAATACTGAATTTTCATATTCTCAATTTTCACCGAGAAGAGATTTGTCAAAAAAATATTACGAGTATTAGAAAATAAGCATTTGTTTGTTTTTGCAATTTTTGGCGATATTCTTGAAGGGAATTCCCTTCATATATAAAATATGACACCTTTAACCAAAACGAGTCTTACATATCGAAATGCGGTAGGTTTGATCCAAAATGATACTGAAAAATCGTTTTGGTTAAAGGTGTCATATTTTCATAATATTGAAATATGTCAAAACGCTTGTAATGCTCTGAAAGGGTGTAGATCATCGCCATTCGGCACATGATTCCTCAAGTTGATTATTGTAACAACTGCTTGGCCGAATGGTTACAGTGTCGGACTACAGATTAAAAGAAAACCAACATTTTGGTTCTAATCCCCAAATCCCCGAAAAAATATCTTCATTCTGGACTTTAAAGGTTATACAAAATGGTCTCAAAATCTGCTACTTTTTTGTGCTAAATTGTTGTAGAGGTGATTATATAGACTTGTTTTACATTTTTGTATGTTTTCAAACTGCCCAAGGTGGAAAATAGCAGCAGTAAAGTGCGACAATTTCACGCCCCTTTCAAAACCGGCGAAAGCTGTGACCGCTTGACCTGTGACGTCACAACCTGATTACGATCTCGCTCAAATGCCTGTTGTGACGTCAAAATGTCAGCGACATCACACTAGAACTCCCACAGTTGGGTGAATCGTTCGTAACAACGCCCGACGTCATAGACTATGGCGTTTACGGCGCAATCGTAATCAGGTTGTGACGTCATGCACCAGAGGTCATGGCTCAATACGTTTTCTCCCACATGTGTGCTTTTCGTGTCTTAAAACCCACTTCGACGACATTATTAAAAAAAAAAATACTAATTTGTTATTTGGAACACTACTGGGTATGTTTTAATGCAAAGTAGTATAGAGTCATTTGGTATAACCTTTAAAGTGCAAGAATGACGTGAAATGAAGACAGCGAACCCCTAACGCACATAATCCCTTATTTTATTATAATTCGTGAATAGAATGGCACACAAACAACTCCACAAACACAGTCAGATCATTTGTTCAGTATTTAAATATTCTGACGATCCAGCAAAGCAAAATATTAATTGTTACACATATATAATTTCGTCTTTGGGTAGCGGATAGTTGTAACTATGAATTGAAAAGTTATTAGGTTAAACTGGTGGCGAAGCTTGCTTTCCCAAGTGATTATGCATGTGTCAATATGTTTTTTTTTCTTCTTCTTCTCCTTTTTTTGCAGTTACTTCCTTAATTATTGTTCGCTGAACTTTTGGCAGTGATTTTTCAGTTTTCGAGTCGGTTTATATATTAATATAACTGATTATTGTTCGTAAATATCTGGGTCGTTCATGAAAATACTAATGGTAACTGTATGAGAATATGAACCAGAATTTCCCATTACACTGACCTCGACTGTCTGACAAAGAGTTTGGGATTATCGGAGCATTACGTCACAATTTACCGGCCGGCTCGGAGCGAGACAATAGAGCAACAGAGAGCGACTCTGAAGGGGAAAAATATCCATCTAAAGAGAACACATCCTTTGCTTCGTAGATTTGACGATGAAGATGATAACGAACGAAGTTCGGGACCGCAAAGCGGTCCCGAACTGAGTTCGTTAAATAGGTAACATACTTGCATTACGTGAAACAAAATACAGATACAGAACCTAATCACAAACCCAGTGTAAATCCATGTAAAGACAGACAATCACCGAAGTCTATCATGTTCAGATTTCATCGTTTGCGTGGGCGTTTTTTGCGGGGGCTGCCATATTGGATTTGAGGCAGTGTGGGTAATAGCTAAAATTAGAACAGTATCGAAATTTAATCTAAGAATATTTGGTATAGATTTGAAAAAGGAAAAAAAGGATAAATATGCTAATAAATTCAAGGATGAATTTCCTTCCGATTCCCTTCCGACTGATAGAATATTTGGCGAAAACGCCCGAGTGTCGTCTGCACTTCCCGTACGCAAATGTTTGCAGAGTGCGGTCAGACCTCTTTTTTCGCGAAAATGGCACTTTACATCAGTGCAGAAATTACATAAAATTTAGTTCTACGGCAAGAAAAAGCTGTATAACGTGTCCATCTATAACAAGCTTATTTATTAGGCTTCGAAGATCTGATGTTTCGTTTAAAAAATAAACATTTGCCACGGAGTTGTGACCTTACGCCGTAGCAAAATCTAGACTCGTACCTAGCCCTCAACTCACACGCACCGTTGGGGTCTAGTTAGCGGCAGGCATTTTGTATTCTCTGATTGGCTGAATTACCGGTCTAAATCTAGACCGGTAAATAGACCAATGCCAATATGTGTTGTTGTTGTTGTTCGTGTGTATCAAGTGACCAGTACTCGTCTATGATGCGATAAAGGGCCTTGAGCGCACAGGGACGAGATTCTACTATATTGCATATACATACCCATCTCACACTCCAGATATATCAAGGGAGGTAAAGTTGAAATGCACTTTTGCGCCAAAAATTACCGGATTTCAGAGGCTCGATTGAGAACAAATAAACGCAATTTATTCATACCTGGCGGTGTTCAGGTTTTCTGTTACACTTCATAGCACAAATCCCGGCTCGTATATGGCGCTGAGGTGCATAGTTTTTGTAAAATCCTCTCTCAAATCAACGTTAAATTCCCCCGCTTCGAGCATCTTCACGGACGTTGAATGACTGCCGTAGCCTCGAACCCGAAATCCTAACAATTATGTCACGCACAACGAACAACGCTGATCGGCTATCTTGGATTGACGGACACGTTTCACTGTTTTGAATTTCGCGCACTGTCCACTGCAATAGTGCAGAGACTCTATAATAATAATAAAAACTTTATTATAGAGTCTCTGAATAGTGTAAACAGTCAATCAGCGTTGTTCGTGGTGCGTGACGTAATTGTTTTGATCTCGGGTTCGAGGCTACGGCTTTCCCTCTTGCATATGGCTCCAATTTCAACGTCCGTGAAGATGCTCGAAGCGGGGAAATTTAACCGCTGATTTGAGAAAGGATTTTACAAAAACTATGCACCGCAGCGCCATATACGAGCCGGGATTTGTGGTATGAAGTGTAACAGAAAACCTGAACACCGCCAGGTATGAATAAATTGCGTTTATTTGTTCTCAATCGAGCCTCTGAAATCCGGTAATTTTTGGCGCAAAAGTGCATTTCAACTTTACCTCCCTTGATATATCTGGAGTGTGAGATGGGTATGTATATGCAATATAGTAGAATCTCGTCCCTGTGCTTGAGCGCTACGGCCACCAATCCACCAAGTATTATATAGATCCTTTTGTAAGATTTGATGAGCGATGAGCGATTATGGTAGGTTTCCTAAATAAAGCCCTCGCTTCTACGACTACCACGACGTCCAGCAAGACGGTACATCTTCGGAAAATTTATTACCTATTCCAAGGTTCTTAGCGTGGCACATGTACATGATCAGGTCAGGGGATTTGCAGCATTTCTGTTCTTCATTCAATACATAGTACTGTTCATACGCCCTATGATATGTACTTTTGTTGCTAACATTATGCAAGTTTTGTTGTTAAAAAAAATAAAACTGAACATACTTGTAGGCCTACTCGTTTGAAGCAGCAGACATTATATAAATTTAGTTGACCTAGATTCTGCATTGAAGATCAACCATCGAAACGCGGAAAACAACGAATTACGTCAATTATGCAGTATTTTCGCCTTCATGTTGTCTGATCGTACTAGTCTTGTTTATCTGATGATGCTAAACAATAATGATCTTGTGAATTCTCTTAGACGGGAGTATCCCAGCAGCCTTTGCGGCGCTGCCTGACAACAATGGCGTGGGCTAAAGCAACGCATAGCGACGTATTCACTTAGCCCAGGCAGACCGCGATTCTCGCCGTTAAATCGTATTTCCTCGACGTTTGCGGCTGGTAATCATTTGGAGTCGATAATATATTGTTAATAAGGTAACATTTAACAGCTGAAAGGATCAATTGTGTGGTAAAGACTCCAGGAAAGGGTAATAAACAGCTCTTAAATAACCCACAACACTGATCTACAGGGCGCTAACCCAGCCGTTAAAATCCTGGGGTTAACACAGCGGCAACACCGTCATTGTCGGCATATAGCACGGATAATCTGTTTTAATTTCCCCCCATAAAGCTGTTAATTATCCATATTCAGTGATTGACTTATTGAATGATTAACATCAGCATGGAGCAGTATGTATCCGTGGCTTATAACCGTAAATTTTCTGTATAAACAGTCAATCAGTTTTATTTGATCTTTGGTCTGACGTGTGTTTCTTTGTCATGTTGACACTGTGATGAGTAATTCTCAGTTACAGTGATTATTTCATTGACTTGTATAGTACAATCCATTACTCAATCAGTCTTTATATAACCCATCATCAGTATCCGAGTCATTCAAACTTCAAACTTAAGAGAAACAGTTGTAAATATGGTCTGAGATTGTCATGAAAACTCAGTTTATATATAACCGAAGGAATTTTGCTAAAACAAGTATATATCTGCGTTATTTACCATTTCCTGATCATTAAGTCAATCATTAAATCTGGATAATTAACAGCTTTATAAAAGCAGAAGAACACAGACTATCCATAACGGTGAAGGAATTTTGCTACAATTATATATCTGCGTTATTTAGCATTTCATGATCAATAAGTCAATCATTTAATAAGTCAATCACTGAATATGGATAATTAACAGCTTTATGGGGGGAAATTAAAACAGATTATCCGTCTTATATGCCGACAATGACGGTGTTGGCGCTGTGTTAACCCCAGGATTTTAACGGCTGGGTTAGCGCCCTGTAGATCAGTGTTGTGGGTTATTTAAGAGCTGTTTATTACCCTTTCCTGGAGTCTTTACCACACAATTGATCCTTTCAGCTGTTAAATGTTACCTTATTAACAATATATTATCGACTCCAAATGATTACCAGCCGCAAACGTCGAGGAAATACGATTTAACGGCGAGAATCGCGGTCTGCCTGGGCTAAGTGAATACGTCGCTATGCGTTGCTTTAGCCCACGCCATTGTTGTCAGGCAGCGCCGCAAAGGCTGCTGGGATACTCCCGTCTACTTTGTGATAGGCCTAGGTCATAAATTTTCTGAAGATGTACCATTTTGCCGACGTCCAAACAAGCATGGAGGGGCATTGTGGGTGGAGAATACCATTGGCCAATCACTGTGCAGTGCTGATTTAAAATGCCTGTCGGTAACTAGTCTCCATAGAGCGATAGCGAATTGGAGCTGGGTACGAGTCTAAGCAAAATCAAGCCATTCAAGTTCTTTCGCTGACGTCCGCGTGATAAATTAGGTCATCCAAAGTTCGCCAAAAAATGGGGGCAGGGGGTCACAACAAGCTGATTATCAATAGGGGATTTAATTATAACAGGCAAGAAATCATTTCCAAGTAAACGGTGACACTGCGACTGTCTGAATCGCCAGATATCATCCATTCACTTCAGATTATGGCCTAGATCTAGACATTAATAGGTACGGTACGGACAACCAAGTTGCAAGTAAACAAACACATTCATCAAGCTATAGTTTATTGCAGATTTTATTGTGTTTAGATCCGTACACTTCTGATGTGTCAATTCATGAATAACTTTGAAGTCCAAAAGCAAAATTTTACCAAGAACTCAAACAACTGATAAAACGAAATTTTAGAAAGTCAGATATCTCATATTTAGACACCATTAACTTATATCCGTGGATTGTACATCGGTGCAAGGACATTTCCCCCGGTGGACATCAATTTCTCCCTGGACATTTCCCGATATTTCCTCCTGTGGACATGCATTTCTCCCTTCCTATATATTTTTGTGCTATGACTTCGTACAAATGTTTAACAAAATTGAAATATTGACAAAAACAAATTTGGGGCATTTCTCTATTATTATTCATTATTTTCTATAATTCGGCATGGTAAAACAATAGCTACCGGTAGTATACATTCTATACCGACCGGTACGTTAAGAACTATTACGTAGTCATAAATAAATAAATATTTCGATCCATACAATAGAATACTAGATGTTTATTTGCTAATTAGCACCTACATGAATGAAAAAAAGCACCTACATGAGACGAACAATCAATAATGTAACATACATGTGACATGTTTATGCTATAGTAGACCAGCCACCCAACCTAAAGATGGCTAGAAAACTTTTTGATGGCATCGCGTGTTAAAAGCTGTCATCCAGGCTTAATCAACTCTACATGGTGTGCGGATTACGCTGTCACCGGATGACATTCTCACTTTTGACCTTTAAGGTCATTTTTGAGGTCATAAAGGCCATTAGAGGTGAATTAAGGATAAAGCATCTATTTTTTGCAATATCTTCGCAGAGGAAGAGTAATTGCGACTGATTTTTCAAACTTGGTTCATTTTTGTTCTTGTCTTATTTACTGGTGATTTGCATATTCACAGATGTAATGGATTATGCGGAATTTTAACACTACCAGACCTTGAGGGGGGAGGAGGGGGGGAGCATTGTGGCCCCTGTACCAAAACTTCTGCCCTGTCTTCGGATTGGCAAAAAATTGAGAGCTGACATTCCATGGCTTTGTATTTTATCATATTCGGGCCATGTTGAGCCTATTTGCATAGCCCCGAGCAGAAAATCATGAGTAAATTCTAAATGGCGGCCATGTGGCGTATCAGAAAAAATGTTGTTTTCGTCAGTTTTTGTTCAAATTCCTGATTTTCTGCGAGGAGAGGTGGACAAAAACTATTTTATTTCACATCAGATTATTATTTACTAATTTATCATGCAGTTTTTGTGAAGAAAACACATAAATAAAAAAAATCGAAAATCATCCCAAAAATGCTTTTTTGGAAATGAAGTCACTGTGACGTCATCACGTGGCCATCTTGGATTTTTTTAAACATTTTCTTGTAGAGCTTCATCCAATGCTATAGTGTGGTAAGATTCAGCTCTCTAGCTTGAGAGACAAGAAAAACATTTAGAGGGTGCAATGACCCCAAATTAGTGGGCCAAACCAAAAAGATGGCGGCATCGCGTGTTAAAATCTGTGAGCCATGCTTAATCAAATCTACATGGTGTGGGGATTGGGATGTGATCGGATGACATACTCATTTTATATTTACTTTGAGGGTCATTTTTGAGATCATAAAGGTAAAGAGATGTCAAATAAGGATAAGTCATCTATTTTTTCAATATCTTCGTATACGAAGAGTAACTACTACATTTATGGTTGGTAATATTTTATTAGGGGATTTGCGTATTCACGGATACAAAGCATTATGTGAAAATTCAATATAACATCCACCTCTGATCCCCTTGCTCTGTGTAAGTATAGTGCCCCATTGATCTGGTTCTTATTCCCCATCCGCAAGATCGAAACTTCAAACTTATCAGTTTTATAGCTCAACTGACAAAATTGTCCGTCAACAAAGGAAATACCTGATGGCGCTCATGACTGTTGGACAGGACCGGGCTGTGACTAGCCGGAAGCTACACACAGAAACATTTGTTAGCTTGTCTACCAGCCAGATGCAAGATACTGAGGTTTAGATATTCTTTTTGGAACATACGAACAACATTTCATAAAAATGCAGGGAGATGGGTACCCCTGTTCGTAGTCAGATGGTCCGGATAATTACGATTTACCAGGTGTCCCTAGCTGTTTGTAGTCATATGGTCAGGAATATTACCCTTGACCAGTGTCCCTGTTTTCAGTCAGATGGTCAGGATAATTATCCCTTATCAAGGAACTGGTTTGTTACCTAACCATACCAAGGAGACCTTAGCTTAATATTTGTCAGAAGAGTTGAAAAGAATTTGATGATCAGACAAGTACATATGGTAGTTGCTGGATGATTTCATCATTGAAGGAAACAAAATTTTCAACCAGGATCATAGACTTCAACATTATACAGCGAAGTTTGCCATGAAGAGATGCATATAGTCACTCCATCGAAACGATTGGGTTTACCAGCTGGTAGATAAAGACGGATTGAATTTTGTCAGTCTGGTAACCACCAACAAACAAACAGTCCTCGATGTGGCTTCTGGTACCATTAAATGCTTGACGGATCTGACAAGCTCTTGTTGCATCAGTGGAAATTACTATAACGGAGAATAACTCATTTGTTTAATTGTTCATGAGGTGACCACACCAGCCAACATTAAAATTTCGAAACGGAATTGTCCAGGTGTGCAATCATGAATCATGCTTCGTTTTTGGATGGATGCCCAGAATGGCGCGCCCACACATCCCCTATCACCGACTCGAGCGCTATTCGATTCATGGATCGAAGAGGAGGGATGATACCATAGCTCTGTTAACTTGAAATCGTGCATGTGAGATGTAAGCGATGCCACACCTATTAGACCTGATGCCACCGTACTATGACTAAATGTTTCTGCCATGTACCAGTTCTATGAAATCTGCAGGCGAATGTGTGAATATTGTAGAAGATTGCAAAAGCACTTTAAGGTTTACCCAAATAGCAGCTTGCAATTAGGTGTCGTGAGTGATAGATGAAGGGAGGGGTATAATTTTTAATTCTTGGGGCAAGAGGCTTTATATGTTTCAACAAATCTGCATAAAACCCGTTACCGGTATGCGAATTAGTAACATGTTTAGGATCAAAGAAATTGCATGTTGTTTGAGATAAGAAAAATGTTCCATATAGGACTAAATTAACGATGAACCAAATTTCATAAGACCTCTCTCATGGCCACCATTTGAAATCCATGTGTGAACCGTTACACCTAGGATTATGTGAAGTTCATTACAATGTAAATAAGGGATAAGTTCCTAATGGAGGAAGGGTCACACCAGCAGCTGTCCCCTCCCTCACCAGGCCTGGTAGGTTTAATGTCAGCAGCTATAGGCTGTCCTAGCTTATTATTTTAGGTTTTATGTGTGGTCTAATTAACTATATATGCTGCCACCTGTACTATTAATGTTGCAGTATTATCACCCTCAGATCCAGTTGGATCAGTAAATACAATATTTAGTGGATGTATATGGCAGCCATATTGGAAAATGAGCTGGATATATCCAATTCACTCCAACGACTCGAAAATACAAGACTATTAGATTTCTTGATGCTTTAATTCCCAGAAAATCTCTCCGCCATTCTATCCCAGCAATGTCACGAATTAAAGAGATTTCTGGTGAAATAGACGGCCATTATATTTTTGTCATTTTGGGGGTCAAATGCACATATACAGCTTGGCATACGCCATTTTCAGAATCAGCAGGTCCAAATTATGTAAAAAAGAAAAACATTATACCAAATTCTACCCACAAATGCCTTAATATCTACTTTCCAGAGCTCTTTTCCGGTTTTGGAAATAGTAAAAAGAACAGATTTCCGACTCTGTTAGCACAGGCACATGCTCAGATGAAGCCGGCTAGGTTTCACTTCGGGGGTGTCAATTCAGTGGCTATAAAGATGTCGTATAGTGACGTTCCCGCAGCCTTGCTGTCAGATATGCATACGCGTAGTAAATGATAACGGAAATACATATATTACATATGGCCGCCACTTTGGATTTCTGATGATTCCAATCTGATGGATAAGGATCCACAATGGCCAAGTGTGTTCATATACAAAGTTGGAAGTTCGCCTTGTTTAACAGTTAGAAATCGCCTTTTTAAACAGTTATAATTAGTAGTTACATGTATGGGCAACTTTGAATACTTCAGAGTGAGTTTTGGATGACATTTACGGGGCGCCATATTGAATTTTCCCATGATCATTTGTACCAGTGATTATGCAAATATTTTCAAAATGAGCCCACTTGAATAAAATATCAAGTGTTAAAGATTGAGCCAGCTTCAGTCTTCAATTACTAAGCTTTCTCGAAAAGTTTGATAAAATATCCTGATTTGAACCCACGTGACCTATTTGGCCTAACAATGACCTTTAAGGTCAAAAGCGAGAATGTCATCCGGTCACATCTCACTCCCCACAACATGTAGAGTTGATTAAGCATGGATGATTGCTTTTAACACGCGATGCCATCAAAAGTGTTTTTTCATCTCTTGGCTGGCCTACTACTATGTTTATGCTATGTTTATTAAAAGCTACGACATTGTTATTCTAATTTCTGTTTGATACAGTGACGTCACTGGGGGATTTCTCTCCCCTGAAGAGCTTAATTTTAACACAGAAATAAATGAAAGAAATTCTAAACAGAATGGTCCAGTTCTAATTTCAACACTTTTTTGAACAGAAGTTCAAGTTGTAGAAATTCATCTCAAATCTCCTGTTGTGCGGGTGGCGACGGCGCTGTAATTGACAGAACAGCCAATCTTGTTTGGAGCCTCTGTTACCGCCACTGTATCTAAGAGAATTGATACATAGTAAATATTTATGTTATTATATCATTCGGTCAGGTTACACACAGAACCTTGAAAATAACAAACTGAACAATAGCTTCTAACTAGTACAGAAATTATTAACATTACAAACATGCCGATTGAACTAATTATTTGAATTTTAAAAACAATGTGAATATTATCATACTCTTCACAAAATATCACCCAGTAATGTCTGTTTTGTTTTCAATGAAACTATGGGGTATTGGAAGTATATTATGCATGTCAAAATAGTGCCCTGTTGAAGAAAAAGTAATTCATGGCAAAACCCAACATAACTATTACAATATTTTACTAAATCATACAAATCTTTTTAACAGTATCTTAAAATATTTCAGTGTGTTACACATTTGTAGTTATATTACAAAAAAGGGAGGGGAGGGGGTGGGGAATGTCCACAGAGGGAAATGTTTGAAGGAGGAAATATCTAGGGAAATGTCTACAGGGGTAAATGTCCTCAGGGTGGAATGTCCTGGCTTCATGAGCTATCAATCACCATTATGTCTTGTTTTTCATTTGTTTACAATAATTTGATTATATAACTATTGTATAAACATCGCAATATTTCTGTCCATTATAGTAATATCTCTCTTCGAATAGTTTGGCATTCTTAATTTTTCATTCAAGGATAAAATTAAAATAATTCTATCAGTTTAATTCCTTAAATTAATTTATAATGAAGAAGCATCCCAAAATTTTGTGGTTTATATATTCGATCAACATAATTTATCCCAGATCCGATCCAGAGTATCAATTCTGATCGAATGTGTTTGATTATACTGAAAATAATATTTATATATTTCAATTCAATTCAATTGTGTAGCCAACTTTACAATGTCTATAGTCAATTGTAGATATTTTCAAAAGCTATAACATAATTTAATGGCGATACCTTAGTATTTGCTAGTACAGCCGTGTTGTAAATATAATAAGAGAGCTGTGAGTTATGTGAATAGGTTAAGGTGGTTCAGACCTCAAAACTTTGTCCGGTGACCTGCCGTTATATTCTAACTGTTGAAACCTGGGGTGTTGCCGAGCAAAATAACATTGAAAAACATAGGGGTCTTCGATCTAGATTTTTGTGTATTCACACTCAAACACCACCATGTCAGCACATTTGGGACAAAATCAGGCTAAAAGCAGTTTGCTCATGAACAGCTGCACGAATCTCACACTGTGTTAAACCTTTACTTTTCTAAGTTGAAAAGGCTTCACGATTACAACATCGTGATTGTGATATGTTATTTATATAAAAATTTCAAATATAATCAAGTTTTCTAACTGTAAGAATCACGTATTACGAATACAAAATAAATTTTAGGAGAAAAGTTTGCCCGGTGACATATTATAACATTTTCAGTGGTGATTCTCCTAAATTGCGTCGTTTAATTTATAAAATAAAAAACATGGTGTCTTCGATCTACTTTTTTTTGTACAGGGCTTTGAACATCCATACCCCCATTATCTACGAAGATCTGTGACGTTAATTGTTCCCCCCTCGCTGGCCTCTTTTGTGTCGGGGATGGAAAATGACGTTGCGCTGTACGACCATGACGTCGTAACGTTGTTTGAGTACTGAACCACCTTAAGTCAAGTCAAGCTCGAAACCAGAGCTATCCGATCCTGTCCTCCCTACTAGGCTCTGGGACGGCGCTCAGCAGTACGATCGGTCATTGGATAGCACACAAAACCCTAGAATTTAGAACATAACGAGAGCGTATCTGTGGAGATTAAGCCAACGTCCCGACGTCATGGATGTTACGAGCGCGTCTGAAAGATGACGTAGCCTACCATAACTCTTTATGCATTCTTGCGAAACATTTTCTATTTTGACGTCATGACGTTATGACACTGGCCATTAAGATGACTCATGACTGACGTTTTATAAGGAATAGGATATGTTCCAATGGAACCGGAAGGGGCCACGTGAAAGAATTTTTCAATGTATTATGGGACCCACTTTCAGCGACCGTCAAGTGAGACGTACAGAACTTGTCCCAACCTCGCCACCAGGGGTTGCTCTCCGCTGGAAAATTGGCCGCTCCGACGAACCCCTGGGATGACGCTCACTGAAAGTGGGTCCCATATAGACTAGTACCCATCCACTGCGCATGACCCGCTATCGCTAAGCTTGTGGACCAGTATCTAATAATGAAAAGACGTAATGGCGGCCAAATTTGAGCCCATACCTTCAACATGGAGTGTTTATGAAATGGCTCGATGCGTAGAGGAAGTGCTACAGATCAATGTGAAAACTATCGCTCAAGATATGCGTCTATTTCATCTTGCTTTATGATTTGAAAACGGATGGTGTTATATGATGATATTCGGTAAAAGATTGTTTCTTTTATCGACCTTCAGTTCGGCCTTGTCAGGCTGTCCGCGTCAGTACGTAACGTCACAGCAGAATTTTACACAACGTCATAATACGACGTTATAATGGAACTGTTAATTCGATTGTTGCATAACGTCACAAATACACGTCAACAGGTCATGACATCGCCGCTACAGTGAAGGTCGGCATTATTAGAAGCCTGTCGTCAATCGGCCCAGCGTTATTAGACGACGGCGGCCAATCTAGGAGGACAGGACCGGATAGCTCTGGTTTCGAGATTGAACTTGTCCATACCCAATCTCTGTAAACCCATAACAACCCACATACAACCATATAAAGGGGACAGTATACAGCATATACGGAACATGGCCACTTGTAATCCGACTAATTACTTCGTGTGTAATTGTCCAAATATTATATTAAATAGCATATTTCTTGGTCATTAGCAAAATGTTATATTCTCACCTATGTGAAACCATTGTCAATTGGAGTCCACTCACTCGTTCTCATGTCTGCTTTCCAATGTAGATAATATGACCATGCGTGAACCACAATAGTCGCATGCAGGGACATCCGGGTGACAGCGAGGAATTCAGATACTCGATTAAAAGCTGTAGTCTTCCGTGTCAAACTATATAGCACGCATTATCGTTCCAAAATAGACGACAGACTGGTACTCAGCCACTGCGAAAGGTCCGCTATCGCTAAGTCAATCGGTCCAACCTTAATAGATGGGTACCAGTCTACTGTCTGTCCCACATAATATATTCCGAGACGTTTTTGGCGATATTTCGGAGATATTATCGTACAAGATTGAAACTTCACATAGTATATTAACTAAAAAATACTAATTTTCCCCCGTATTTCATTAAAATCTGTTGGGAATTGACGAAAATCACTAATACCTACCATGTTATTTTGGGGCTACGATGACGTTGATCTGCCAATTTTATAACATGCAGGCTTGACGTCATGACGTCGAAAAATAACCTACAAATCTCCCATCTAATTCTTGAACTACTGCAAGAATTTCCTTGATACTTTGGAATAAAATTGGTACTTTTTAGTTTATCTTCTGTGTTGAAGTTTCAATATCCTTCAATCAATTGTCTCCGAAATATCGCCGTAAACGTCTCGAATATATTATCTGGGTCA
Source organism: Hanleya hanleyi (assembly GCA_036873755.1). Taxonomy (NCBI): domain Eukaryota; kingdom Metazoa; phylum Mollusca; class Polyplacophora; order Lepidopleurida; family Hanleyidae; genus Hanleya; species Hanleya hanleyi. The sequence continues at coordinate 46,217 of JAVTVY010025246.1, forward strand.
GTCTAGCATTTCTACATCCTCTCCCAGGGTGCTTTGCGCTACGCTCCATTTACCCCTGTAGGGGTCTCGTCCTTTTTGCAGGATTCTTGCAAAAACCAAGAAATGCTCTATCTAACTGTTTTACTGATCACAAAATATATATTTATCTTGAAATATAATAAACAGTTATTCAATGTATTTCAAAACGTCAGTGACACACAGTTTGAAGGCAGCTTTTTGACATATTACTCTAGAACTATATGTTGCGGAAATATATATCGGTGAGTCGCGACTGATCTCAAGTCGCCCAGTTAGACGATCGCCAGGTTCGTTTACTGTAGCAACAGATGACCTCGGGTGAACTCCGTCACAGTCCGTGAGACTTTGACAGCGTAGACTGACCGCCGTCGTCTAATAACGTTGGGCCGATTGACGAAAGGCTGCTAGTAATGTAGACTGGATGAGTCTCTATTTCATATGTACTATTTAATAATAATAAAATGATCTTTAATAAATATATACCTTTGATAAATAAATAAATAGAATGTTTCAAGCATTTCTTAGGCAGAGTTACTTCCTCTTGTTTCCCGTTTAAAATACATTATGAAACAGGAGCTGGATCCAGTCTACCATCCTCTCCCAGGGTGCTTTGCGCTACGCTGCATTTACCCCTGTAGGGGTCTCGCCTTCTTTTGCAGGATTCCTGCAGAAACCAAGAACTGTTCAGTCTAACTGTTTTACTGATCGCAAAACGTATATTTATCATGAAATATACTTAACGGATATTCAGTGTGTTACAAAACGGCAGTGTCACACAGTTTGAAGGCAGCTTTTTGACAAATTACCTCAGAACTATATGTTGCGGAAATATATATCGGTGAATCGCGGCAGATAATAATTCGCCCAGTTAGACGGTCGTCATGTTCGTTTACTGTGGCAACAGATGACCTTGGGTCAAATCCGGCAAAGTGCGTGAGACCCTTACAGCGCTAAATGGAGCGGCGCGAAGCAAAACGAAATGATGCCTGGTAGAGCTTGCCAGTCTACTAGTAATGCCGACTTTCACTGTAGCGGCGATGTCATGACATGTTGACTTGTATTTGTGACGTTATGCAACAATTGGATTAACATTCCCATTATAACGTCGTTTCGTGACGTTATATAGGCCTACAAATCTACTGTGACGTTACTGACGCAGAACCACAGACACTGGCCGTCAATCTGTTCAGCCTGTTCTGGACAAGGTTGAACCAAAGGTCGAAAAAAGAAACAATCTTTTACAGAATATCGTTACATAACACCATCCGTTATCAAATCCTAAAGCAAGATAAAGACGCATATCTTGAACGATAGTTTTCACATTGAGCTGTAGCACTTCCTCCAAGCATCGAGCCATTTCATAAACACTCCATGTTGTAGGTAAGGGCCCAAATTTGGCCGTCATTACGTCTTTTCATTAGTAGATGCCTATCCACAAGGCTATAGCGGATCGTGCGCAGTGGATGGGTACCAGTCTACCTGACAGCACTGAATGGAGAGACGCGAAGCAGAAAGTAAAGAATGCCCAACGTTATTAGACGACGGCCAGTCTATTGTGTGTCCCAACTAATCTATTGAGAACGTTTTGTCCGATTTTTGGAAAAATATATATGTTGTTGTGTTCTGAAACTTATGTCACTAGTACAATGCAAATATTATAGTATTCAGTCAAAATATTACCGAACAGCACTCAGTAGAACTATCTGTTTGAAACATTTTCTGTTTTGGGTTAGATGATATGGATACAGATGAAAATATATAACGGGGAATTACCGATGGCTATGCGTCACTGGTACGAGGGAGCATGTGTAGGGCGGTGTGGGGGAACGGGTTGCACGGCATACTCTGTATGATCAGCGCCCATTGTACTACGATGGAGTGCCCAATCAAACCAACCAATCAGCTCATGGAAATAGTGTGGAAGAGGCGACCGAATTTACCAAAGATATTATAATGGGGATAGCAAAGAAAAGTACACTGAACTATTAGTGACTTACCTTCTACAAATGGTTATTTCCATGAATTCCAGTCTGGGTTTACTATAAAATTGATGTCCCGACGAAATGATACCTATAAATTATATTTATGTTTCACCTGGAAATGAGATAATGTTTGTATAAATATATGTGTGTCTATGCTGGGCTAGACTAGAGGGGGAGTGTTTCCCCTAATGCACTCTTTACTCGACCTCATCAGACTTTATGCGTAAATGTATTCAGTGACACCATATGCGCCGTGACATTGCATCACAGTAGGCTATCATTTCGTTCAAGTGTCATATTTAAGATAAAGAAATCGAAGGTGCGTGAAGTTAGACTTCATTGCACAGTTCGAGAGGGATGAGTCATTATCTCGTTAAGATATACAAATTCATCTATGACTATAATTAAGGCCGACATCCTAGTGTGTCATCGATTTCCACTTCCGGCGATCAGGGGCGGCGCCACGAACTGATGTCTAAACTGTTAATTGGGCGCCGCGAACTGCTGTTAACTGGCTCCATAGCGCCGAAACCATTAGGTTTAGAGTGTTCATACTTGGTACACTTATAGAACTCGTCCAGGCCGACATTATGGTGTCATCAATTTCCACTTTCGGTGAACAGAGGCGGCGCCACGAACTGAAGTTTGAAGTGTTAACTGGCCCATAGCTCCGAAACTATTGGGCCTAGAGTGTTTATGCTTGGTACAATTAGAGAATTTGTCAAGCCCGACATCCTGGTGTCAGTTTAAACATTAGCTCGTGGCGCCGCCCCTGGTTACCGGTAGTGGAAATTTATCACAACAAAGTGTCGGCCTTGACGAGTTCCATAAGTGTACCTAGTATGAACAATCTAGGCCTAACAGTTTCGGTTAACTGAATATTAGCTCATGGCGCCGCCCCTTGTTACCGGAAGTGGAAATTTAGCGCACAAAAATGTCGTTCTTGAAGTGGTCTACAAGTGTACCTAGTATGAACGCTCTAGGCCTAATGGTTTCGGCGCTATGAAGACAGTTAACAGTTCACGGCGCCCAGTTAACAGTTCAGACATCAGTTCGTGGCGCTGCTCCTGTAGCGCCGAAATGTGTTCATGCTTGGTACACTTATAGAACTCGTCAAGACCGACATTTTGGTGTGACAAATTTCCACTTCCGGTCATCAGGGGCGGCGCCACGAACTGAAGTTTGAACTGTTAACTGACTCATATAGCTCCGAAACTATTAGGCCTAGAGTGTTCATACTTGGTACAACTAGAGAACTCGTCAAGGCCGACATTCTGGTGTCATCAATTTCTGAACTGTTAACTGTGCGCCGCGAACTGTTGACTGGCTCCATAGCGCCGAAACCATTAGAGCTAGAGTGTTCATACTTGGTACACTTATAGAACTCGTCAAGACCGACATTTTGATGTGATAAATTTCCCCTTCCGATATCCAGGAGCGGCGCCGTGAGCTAATATTTGAACTGTTAACGGGCTCATAGCTCTGAAACTGTTAGGTATAGAGTGTTCCTACTTGGTACAATTAGAGAACTCGTCAAGGTCGACATCCTGATGTCATCAATTTCCACTTCCGGTGAACAGGGGCGGCAGTAGTATATAAAAGAACGATTCCCCTGCATTCAGGAGCAGATAAATCTGTTTGAAGAATTCCTGGTTACCTCCCCTGATTCGCACATTTCTGCCCCTGCATACGCGGGAATCGGTCTTTACTAATCAAATTGACGTCACTATGAAGTCACATCCGGTCACGTGACATCCGGGTCACAGGTCACATTCCGGTCAAAAGGCCAAAGGTTACTTTCGGTCACGTGACGGCCAAGCAAGAGTTATCTGCCCCTACATAAGACTCCAGTGACTTTCCATGTTAATCTCCCGGAATGCACGTCATCAAACATGGTCCCCGACAATACCGCCAGCTATATGCCCAGCTTAAATGGCAAGTGGGGAACCCTCAGTTTCTCCACATAGTCATACAGCAAGAGAAGGAAAATTCCGCCCAAAAAATACATGAATACATAAGACGTAAGTAAGACGTATAGTAATAAACATAACCTAGGTGATGTACGATGTTATTATTACGAGTCTATGATCAGTGCGACCACAGAGTCGAGCGTGTCGTGTCCAGTATGTCTCCGCAAATTGTAAACAAACAAAACTGGCGGCGCTTGCTGTGGGTAATCCCCTTTTGGCATCGATCGTGCTACCATTTGGATTCAAGGAAGACAACTCTGACTAGGCGAAACCTCTGAGTGTCGAATTCCGGGTGGTCTCCCCTAATTCGAACATTTGCATGATATTCTATACGGGGAATGCATGTATGGGATAGGGGTGGTCATTTTTTCTTGCTGATTTTGCTATGGGGTGTGGCATCTTGATTTCTTCGTCTCGTGATGTAGAACACCATGGGAGGGGTCTCTCACCATGCCGTGAAATTTTTTTAAATGTTCAGTTAGGCCTGGTCATGTTAGGTCCATACTGGCGCAGTGGACAATGTTGGGCCCGCTGGGAAACCCACTCATGCACATTTGCGGTATGGGGTGTGGCCCTTTGTTTTCCTCATCTCGAGCTGTAGAACACGATGGGAGGGATCTCGAGGCCATGCGGTGACTGTGCGCATGCGCATGCGCACTGGGCAAGAGACCTGAGGTGGACGTTTTCGGGTCTAGGTGGTCCACTACTGGCCCGATTGGGTCGTGTGAGGTGTCATCGTGAAGCATTCGTGGGGGAGCGGTGGAATTGACGTCATTCTGCGCATGCACAGTAGAAAAAGTGTATTGCAATGGACGTTTTTGGGTCGTGACGGATCAATAGTCGTCCGATTGGGCCGTATGAGGTATCAGATTGAAGCATTCGTGGGGGTCCATCCGACTGCATGGGTATCTAGTCCGTTTTCACCATTCTGCGCATGTGCAGTCTGGCCGTAGTATAGAAAGCAGGCATTTTAGGGGTTCGTGGGGCGTGTTTGAGCGATTAATAACGCCCGCCCACGCCTAGCTTAACGCTTCAACGCCCTGGTGAGTTAACTCAGAAGCTCTGATTTTCTAGATATTTCATGGAATTGCCACCAATTCCTCGAAATGCAGTGACGCCCGTCAACGCCCGTTGTTACGGTTTAACGCCTATCGTAACGCCTTACCGCCCTATCTGAACGCCTTAGCACCGTAGCATAACGCCTTGGCGCTATGATGTAGGCCGATGAGAGAAAGAAAGATCAACTCGTTTTCACATAGTTTATTCTCCCCAATGTTACATCATACTCAAGCTGGGGGAGCCGCGTTTGGTATGTTTACAATTCAAGTAGGCTCTTGTCCAATCAGAAGCCGTCGTTTGAGAAAGTTCCATCTCTATTCGGTGTAACCTAAGCATCGACGGGCAGTCCAGGATATTGTTCAGGCAGCATATCCTGAAACAGTTATTTGAACATTCTGATCGTATTTTCCAGGGCCTCGGTGGGTGGTAACCCCACATCCTGTTCCAGGTGACGCTTGGTCTTCATGATGGACCTGTGCGTGAGGTCGCCTTCATTTCAAGCGGCAGCAGGGTATACCGCTCATAGATGGCCATGGCTGTTTTCCTGATGTTCAGGCACATTTGGATGTACGCCTGTTGTAAGTTATCCTGTCCCGCGTCTCCGATAACTGCAGCGTGGGTATTAATAGCTGCTGTCACAATACGATCCCAGAAGGTAGGTTCGTCCTCACTTCCCCGGGACGTAGGCTGACTATCTGAGGTCAAGCTCTCCGTATCAATAAATAGACTTTCAGCAGTTTGTTTTGGTATCATTATCTGCCTTCTCAGTCGGCTTCTCGGTGTCTGGATGGAAAGTCTTCTGGTGTCGCATCATGACGTAATGTCTGGTGAACAAGCGTTCGCACTCAGAGCAAGTATAACCCATGTTGATGGTTGAACGTCGACTGTCCACGTTTTTGCAATACGCTTGTTTTATGAACAGTAGCGCTCGCCAACGCCCAGTTTAACGCTTCACCGCCCTGGTGAAATAGCTCAGAAGCTCTGATTTTCTAGATATTCCATGGAATTGCCACTAATTCATTGAAATGCAGTGACGCTCGTCAACGCCCGTCGTTACGCCTCAGCGCCCGTCTCAACGCCTTAACGCCCTATCTTTACGCCTTAACGCCCATCTCAACGTCTTAACACCTTATCTTAACGCCTTAACGCACTATCGTAACGCCTTTACGCATTGTCAACCATCCAATCACACGCACACATTTTGACCATTGGCCCCTGGCCCTTGATGAAAGTGACGTCATCACTGGAAATCGCCGGAAGTGACATAAGAGTGATCGAGGGACCATTCTTTGTCCGAATGCGTCGTGTAGGGTGTCAAAGTGAAGCTCTCGTGGTATAGACCAGGAATTGAGGGATGGCCACGTCATCTGTGACGTCAGTGGTGACGTCATCACTAGGAGTAGTAGCCAAAGTGGGCATTTTGGGAGTTGAAAGGAAGGTGTTTGGGGTTGAGATGGACCACGATGGCTGACAATGCGTAAATGCGTTACGATAGGGCGTTAAGGCGTTAAGAGAAGGTGTTAAGACGTTGAGACGGGCGTTGAGAAGGCGTAAAGATAGGGCGTTAAGACGTTGAGACAAATATATGTAGGTTTATTGTTTTGGTGACGTCGGGCTTTACAGGTTAGTTTTTCTTGGTATTCTTCCATTTACCAGCTTTACCATATGCTGAGGCGTTTATTCCATCAGACGTCCTCGATGCTCATCCATTAACATCAGATAAGTTATTGCTTTGAGCTGATCTGGCATCACAGCTCCCGAGTGGATACTTCATAATTTCCACATGAACAGCTGCAATAAAAGCGCGGCTGAGATATTAAGGCTACATCCGAGAATCCACCGTATTCTCGGGTCTGAATGTGACGTGCCGAGGGAAGCTCTCCTGTAGAGTCATATGGTTGCGCTTTAGTCGCCAGACGTCGCCAATTTTTTCCACCTCTTGCATATCGCTCCAACCGGTAAATGCAAGAATACCCAGAGAAACTAACCTGTAATCCCCTGTAAGTCGTACGGCTTAAATTTTCCACCAAAACAATCAACCTACATACATTTGTCGTACCTCACGGAACCACACGGGGTCGATCCCTTCCAATACCTTACGATAGTTAGCTTACGCTTCGGTATTTACAACCATTGTTTTTGACATCCGATACCATCGCTTACGTTCCAGCTGAAGGGATCGTCTCTCGCGATCAGTACTCGCGAAGCTCTATTGTATGGTTGGATTAACTGGCGTATCAAGCTTATTTGAAAGAGGAAACGCTGCGTACTCAACACGCTTTAAATAGAGGCGATAAGAAGATAGGTAAATATCGCATTGACGGATACGTCGAGGACACGAAAACGCGTTATGAATACCACGGTTGCTTCTGTCACGGATGAAGCACGTGTTCCCCAATACATTCAATAAGAAAACGTGTACCAGTATGAGAGAACTACGCGATGTGACGTTGCGCAAGCGACGCGAACTGCAAGAACAGGGTTACAACGACGTTTGTATGTACGAACACGAATTCAAACAGGAGCTCTAACAAAATGAAGCGCATGATGTTCAGTCTCGACTCAATCCCCATGGCTGTTTCTTTGGAGTAAGAACTTCTGTCACACGGTTATATTATCAAGCAAAGGAGAACGAATCCATCAAATATGTAGACTATACCTCCTTGTACCCGTATATATGCAAGACATGGGTCTTCCTAAAAAATATCCGGAAGTCATTACTTCAGCTTTCGGTTCCTGAGACAGCTACACGGGTTTCATCCAGTTCGGGAACAGTAAGATGTTCTCTTTATGTCGCGCCTGCATGGAACACGGTATCTCGGAATGTAACCACTTCGATGAGCAGCGTGAACTCATCGGTACATGAGTGACCTTTGAATTGCAAAAAGCCCCACAAAAGTGATACTTAATCCAAAAGATTTACGGGGTGCATCATTTCGAGGAAACTATTACGAAGCCCGTTTTTAGCATATTAATAAGAAAGCAGAGATTAGCAAGAGTGCGCCTTAAAGTGTGGAAGCGTGTCGAACGGGTCTCGTAACATTATAAACGACAATAAACATATTCCTGGATCGTGTGGCTAGAAACATGGATGCAAGAAGATCATATTCTGTAAAATAGATTTATTCATACTTACATTATATATAACCATGATGAAAAGTATGAACTTCGAAGCATAGCCAACTAGAAAATATACATTTAACCCATAGCTACCAAACCCAATATTGTATGTCTTCACTGGTCTTGAAGTCAACTCCCTATATGCAAATATCAAACCTGTCTGAATTCAGACGTCGCGGGCCTCAATATGACTGATAGGCGAGCGGTCAGGGCACCTCCAGAGACGACTTAATGCACCCACCCTACACACACATGGATTATATATCATTTTAAAGCTGATGGTCTCTGCTTTTCAAATCTACATGCAGTACTGTCAAAATGTGGTGCGGTTGCCATGGAAACGAGGTCTAAATAGGTCGTGTTAGATTTGCCATTTTCGTCACTAATGGGACACTTTGTAATACGGATAATAGTGAGCGCAGCGAACTCAATAGACAACGTATGTACGTATGAGAAATGCACACAACTCCATGGATACTGTAACCCTAACGAATCTTTATCCGGTTTACATCCGGGTACTCGTCGTATTAGGGAGTCATTTTGAATATTGCATCTCGGAAATCAACATCTGGTTTTCTTCTAGAGACTGTTTTTTGCATTTCGTGACTGAATAAAATCCCCTTCAAACATATAAAAACCACCAATAAAGTTGAACGAAAAATATATTGTTATTGGAAAAAAACAACAGACCCCGAATAAAGGCGTCGTCTGCTCGTTGTTGTTGTTATTGCTCGTTGATTGACAGCTGTCAGGCAAAGTAACCTCTTCATTGAGATTTGGACTTGAAGTCCCAAAAAAGGTCAGTTTAGGCCACTGTATATATCAGTGTTGACGTTGTAAATTCCTGTAGATTATATCCGTATTTTTAAAACTCTAAATAGATTTTTCTGTTGGACAATATTCATAAATATCTCCCCTAGTCCTACGCCATTACCATCTCATAAATATGCACGTCACCGGGATTGAGAATTTCAGCTTTTATGAATAGCCGTGTTTCAGGCATAGATACGCCAGAAATCTATATATAAACTACCGACATAGTATTCAATATCTCCCAGAAAGTAGTTCTATGACACAACCAAATCGGTCTCTAAAAAGTTTACACTTGAAAGTTTTCTTTTGACTGGTATGGTTATAATTAAGGAGAGGTAACTTTATCAACCAGTGTTAAATTATGTCCCCTGGTGTGACGTGAGAAATTATTAACATAGCCTTATTAAAATGCTATTAACTCAATGAATAAGGTTTGCACTGGTATAAGAGTAGAGTTAAGTGATGGGCATCTAGACTGATAAAAATAATTGTTATTATTTGTCAGAAATTAACCATTGACCAATATGATTCCTTTGAAAATTTTGAAGTGACAACTGTCCAATAAAAGATTTATGGTCTCTGTTTTTGGTTTATCAGCAGAATATTCATGCAGGCTTCAGGAAGGTGGGTGTTCGGGTTGGATTTTGTCCCTTTTAGCCATATACAAATGTTGTGCTGCAGGATTTTAGTTGCAGCATGTATTTCACAAGCTGTTGTCCGCCCATTACCAAGCACCATGTTCTTCCTGTAACCTTGTTGGGATTGGGAATGTTTATCATGATGAAGCAACACATCATTTTGTGAGTCGCGCCAGTTGTCAAAAAAACAAATCTACAGTACCTATGCCGTGAAATATCACCATGGAGAGCTGAGCTAATACAGTGAAAAAAAAAACAATTTCCACCTCCTGGAACATCTAAAACTTCGCCGGATTGTTGCACAAAAGTGCAAGCAGCTGTTGCGTTCACACTTTCTGATGAAGAAACTTTGGCATAATTGTGTTCCTTTTCTAACAGTGCAGAGTGGATGGAACAAATTTCACTCCGTGTTATCATTGTATGTGATTCTTTGACACATTTGATTTGGAATAACTGTGTTCATCCATATTTTTCTCTCTTTTTTTTTTTGTAGCTTCAATATATATATGTAAAAAAAAACAAATTCAAATACTCTAAGGAAAGCTCAATATTATTCATAACCTTATTCATTGAGTTAATAGCATTTTAATAAGGCTATGTTAAAACTTTCAAGTGTAAACTTTTTAGAGACCGATTTGGTTGTGTTTTGTTATGAAAAAGAGGTGTTTGTGTCATAGAACTACTTTCTGGGAGATATTGAATACTATGTCGGTAGTTTATATATAGATTTCTGGCGTATCTATGCCTGAAACACGGCTATTCATAAAAGCTGAAATTCTCAATCCCGGTGACGTGCATATTTATGACATGGTAATGGCGTAGGACTAGGGGAGATATTTATGAATATTGTCCAACAGAAAAATCTATTTAGAGTTTTAAAAATACGGATATAATCTACAGGAATTTACAACGTCAACACTGATATATACAGTGGCCTAAACTGACCTTTTTTGGGACTTCAAGTCCAAATCTCAATGAAGAGGTTACTTTGCCTGACAGCTGTCAATCAACGAGCAATAACAACAACAACGAGCAGACGACGCCTTTATTCGGGGTCTGTTGTTTTTTTTCAATAACAATATATTTTTCGTTCAACTTTATTGGTGGTTTTTATATGTTTGAAGGGGATTTTATGCAGTCACGAAATGCAAAAAACAGTCTCTAGAAGAAAACCAGATGTTGATTTCCGAGATGCAATATTCAAAATGACTCCCTAATACGACGAGTACCCGGATGTAAACCGGATATACCGCGAAAAAAGATTCGTTAGGGTTACAGTATCCATGGAGTTGTGTGCATTTCTCATACGTACATACGTTGTCTATTGAGTTCGCTTCGCGAAGCCGGTCGTTCGCTGCGCTCACTATTATCCGTATTACAAAGTGTCCCATTAGTGACGAAAATGGCAAATCTAACACGACCTATTTAGACCTCGTTTCCATGGCAACCGCACCACATTTTGACAGTACTGCATGTAGATTTGAAAAGTAGAGACCATCAGCTTTAAAATGATATATAATCCATGTGTGTGTAGGGTGGGTGCATTAGGTCGTCTCTGGAGGTGCCCTGACCGCTCGCCTATCAGTCATATTGAGGCCCGCGACGTCTGAATTCAGACAGGTTTGATATTTGCATATAGGGAGTTGACTTCAAGACCAGTGAAGACATACAATATTGGGTTTGCTAGCTATGGGTTAAATGTATATTTTCTAGTTGGCTATGCTTCGAAGTTCATACTTTTCATCATGGTTATATATAATGTAAGTATGAATAAATCTATTTTACAGAATATGATCTTCTTGCATCCATGTTTCTAGCCACACGATCCAGGAATATGTTTATTGTCGTTTATAATGTTACGAGACCCGTTCGACACGCTTCCACACTTTAAGGCGCACTCTTGCTAATCTCTGCTTTCTTATTAATATGCTAAAAACGGGCTTCGTAATAGTTTCCTCGAAATGATGCACCCCGTAAATCTTTTGGATTAAGTATCACTTTTGTGGGGCTTTTTGCAATTCAAAGGTCACTCATGTACCGATGAGTTCACGCTGCTCATCGAAGTGGTTACATTCCGAGATACCGTGTTCCATGCAGGCGCGACATAAAGAGAACATCTTACTGTTCCCGAACTGGATGAAACCCGTGTAGCTGTCTCAGGAACCGAAAGCTGAAGTAATGACTTCCGGATATTTTTTAGGAAGACCCATGTCTTGCATATATACGGGTACAAGGAGGTATAGTCTACATATTTGATGGATTCGTTCTCCTTTGCTTGATAATATAACCGTGTGACAGAAGTTCTTACTCCAAAGAAACAGCCATGGGGATTGAGTCGAGACTGAACATCATGCGCTTCATTTTGTTAGAGCTCCTGTTTGAATTCGTGTTCGTACATACAAACGTCGTTGTAACCCTGTTCTTGCAGTTCGCGCACAGGCATTTGATAAGGGTCAGTAATGGATGGGTTGTCATCAGTCATCAATTTGTCTTTGTAATGATTAAAATGATATGTATGTGTAGTGTACTCGCCCTTCTCATGTTGTCATATATACCCCATATACTGTAGTTAGTAACATGGAGTCAGTATGGATGGATGATCTCTGGCCCACAGTTAGTTATTCATTGATAAATGAATCACAATTGACCTTTGTGTCGGTGTAGTAACAAATAAAACTTTATATACTCATTATTGTCATAATGTTATATATACCCCATTCTTCTAACACGGAGTGAAGGTAAATCACTCGCCATTTTGTTTGAAATTCTCTTAACAACGTTTTCCGAAACGTAACAAGTACGAGTCGTTTGATTGGTCAATGCACTGGTTGCTACGGTCATCACAAATTCCATGGAATGCGGAAATCTTGAAAGCTGACAGAGACAGCGATATTGGCCTATCAAATGCCGTGTATCTCATCATGTTCGGTTAACGTTGTTAAGAAAATTGTTTCAACCATATTTGTCGAGTTACATGAAATACATCTTTTTGTTGCCGTAAATAATTAAAATCAATGCAGCAGCTATGTTCAACGAACATCATTTATTGGATAAAAGGTATGTGCAAAGTATGAACTGTGACTTTTCCCATGGAAATTTCTATCTAAATTCGGGTTGTAATGGACAGTGCGGTACCTTGTCTGCGACCTTAGTTGGTGGGGTCCATATATACATAACTACCACGGATAATCAGATATAACCGAGATACCCATCTTATACTGACCCTTATCAAATGCCTGTGAGTTCGCGTCGCTTGCGCAACGTCACATCGCGTAGTTCTCTCATACTGGTACACGTTTTCTTATTGAATGTATTGGGGAACACGTGCTTCATCCGTGACAGAAGCAACCGTGGTATTCATAACGCGTTTTCGTGTCCTCGACGTATCCGTCAATGCGATATTTACCTATCTTCTTATCGCCTCTATTTAAAGCGTGTTGAGTACGCAGCGTTTCCTCTTTCAAATAAGCTTGATACGCCAGTTAATCCAACCATACAATAGAGCTTCGCGAGTACTGATCGCGAGAGACGATCCCTTCAGCTGGAACGTAAGCGATGGTATCGGATGTCAAAAACAATGGTTGTAAATACCGAAGCGTAAGCTAACTATCGTAAGGTATTGGAAGGGATCGACCCCGTGTGGTTCCGTGAGGTACGACAAATGTATGTAGGTTGATTGTTTTGGTGGAAAATTTAAGCCGTACGACTTACAGGGGATTACAGGTTAGTTTCTCTGGGTATTCTTGCATTTACTGGTTGGAGCGATATGCAAGAGGTGGAAAAAATTGGCGACGTCTGGCGACTAAAGCGCAACCATATGACTCTACAGGAGAGCGTCCCTCGGCACGTCACATTCAGATCCGAGAATACGGTGGATTCTCGGATGTAGCCTTAGTATCTCAGCCGCGCTTTTATTGCAGCTGTTCATGTGGAAATTATGAAGTATCCACTCGGGAGCTGTGATGCCAGATCAGCTCAAAGCAATAACTTATCTGATGTTAATGGATGAGCATCGAGCACGTCTGATGGAATAAACGCCTCAGCATATGGTAAATCTGGTAAATGGAAGAATACAAAGAAAAACTAACCTGTAAAGCCCGACGTCACCAAAACAATAAACCTACATATATTTGTCTCAACGTCTTAACGCCCTATCTTTACGCCTTCTCAACGCCCGTCTCAACGTCTTAACACCTTCTCTTAACGCCTTAACGCCCTATCGTAACGCATTTACGCATTGTCAGCCATCGTGGTCCATCTCAACCCCAAACACCTTCCTTTCAACTCCCAAAATTTCCACTTTGGCTACTACTCCTAGTGATGACGTCACCACTGACGTCACAGATGACGTGGCCATCCCTCAATTCCTGGTCTATACCACGAGAGCTTCACTTTGACACCCTACACGACGCATTCGGACAAAGAATGGTCCCTCGATCACTCTTATGTCACTTCCGGCGATTTCCAGTGATGACGTCACTTTCATCAAGGGCCAGGGGCCAATGGTCAAAATGTGTGCGTGTGATTGGATGGTTGACAATGCGTAAAGGCGTTACGATAGTGCGTTAAGGCGTTAAGATAAGGTGTTAAGACGTTGAGATGGGCGTTAAGGCGTAAAGATAGGGCGTTAAGGCGTTGAGACGGGCGCTGAGGCGTAACGACGGGCGTTGACGAGCGTCACTGCATTTCAATGAATTAGTGGCAATTCCATGGAATATCTAGAAAATCAGAGCTTCTGAGCTATTTCACCAGGGCGGTGAAGCGTTAAACTGGGCGTTGGCGAGCGCTACTGTTCATAAAACAAGCGTATTGCAAAAACGTGGACAGTCGACGTTCAACCATCAACATGGGTTATACTTGCTCTGAGTGCGAACGCTTGTTCACCAGACATTACGACATGATGCGACACCAGAAGACTTTCCATCCAGACACCGAGAAGCCGACTGAGAAGGCAGATAATGATACCAAAACAAACTGCTGAAAGTCTATTTATTGATACGGAGAGCTTGACCTCAGATAGTCAGCCTACGTCCCGGGGAAGTGAGGACGAACCTACCTTCTGGGATCGTATTGTGACAGCAGCTATTAATACCCACGCTGCAGTTATCGGAGACGCGGGACAGGATAATTTACAACAGGCGTACATCCAAATGTGCCTGAACATCAGGAAAACAGCCATGGCCATCTATGAGCGGTATACCCTGCTGCCGCTTGAAATGAAGGCGACCTCACGCACAGGTCCATCATGAAGACCAAGCGTCACCTGGAACAGGATGTGGGGTTACCACCCACCGAGGCCCTGGAAAATACGATCAGAATGTTCAAATAACTGTTTCAGGATATGCTGCCTGAACAATATCCTGGACTGCCCGTCGATGCTTAGGTTACACCGAATAGAGATGGAACTTTCTCAAACGACGGCTTCTGATTGGACAAGAGCCTACTTGAATTGTAAACATACCCAACGCGGCTACCCCAGCTTGAGTATGATGTAACATTGGGGAGAATAAACTATATGAAAATGAGTTGATCTTTCTTTCTCTCATCGGCCTACATCATAGCGCCAAGGCGTTATGCTACGGTGCTAAGGCGTTCAGATAGGGCGGTAAGGCGTTACGATAGGCGTTAAACCGTAACAACGGGCGTTGACGGGCGTCACTGCATTTCGAGGAATTGGTGGCAATTCCATGAAATATCTAGAAAATCAGAGCTTCTGAGTTAACTCACCAGGGCGTTGAAGCGTTAAGCTAGGCGTGGGCGGGCGTTATTAATCGCTCAAACACGCCCCACGAACCCCTAAAATGCCTGCTTTCTATACTACGGCCAGACTGCACATGCGCAGAATGGTGAAAACGGACTAGATACCCATGCAGTCGGATGGACCCCCACGAATGCTTCAATCTGATACCTCATACGGCCCAATCGGATGACTATTGATCCGTCACGACCCAAAAACGTCCATTCCAATACACTTTTTCCACTGTGCGTGCGCAGAATGACGTCAATTCCATCGCTCCCCCACGAATGCTTCACGATGACACCTCACACGACCCAATCGGGCCAGTAGTGGACCACCTAGACCCGAAAACGTCCACATCAGGTCTACTTGCCCAGTGCGCATGCGCATCCGCACAGTCACCGCATGGCCTCGAGACCCCTCCCATCGTGTTCTACAGCTCGAGATGAGGAAAACAAAGGGCCACACCCCATACCGCAAATGTCCATGAGTGGGTTTCCCAGCGGGCCCAACATTGTCCACTGCGCCAGTATGGACCTAACATGACCAGGCCTAACCTGAACATTTAAAAAAATTTCACGGCATGGTGAGAGACCCCTCCCATGGTGTTCTACATCACGTGACGAAGAAATCAAGATGCCACACCCCATAGCAAAATCAGCAAGAAAAAAATGACCACCCCTATCCCATACATGCATTCCCCGTACAGAATATCATGCAAATGTTCGAATTAGGGGAGACCACCCGGAATTCGGCACTCAGAGGTTTCGCCTAGTCAGAGTTGTCTTCCTTGAATCCAAATGGTAGCACGATCGATGCCAAAAGGGGATTACCCACAGCAAGCGCCGCCAGTTTTGTTTGTTTACAATTTGCGGAGACATACTGGACACGACACGCTCGACTCTGTGGTCACACTGATCATAGACTCGTAATAATAACATCGTACATCACCTAGGTTATGTTTATTACTATACGTCTTACTTCTCATGTATTCATGTATTTTTGGGGGGAATTTTCCTTCTCTTGCTGTATGACTATGTGGAGAAACTGAGGGTTCCCCACTTGCCATTTAAGCTGGGCATATAGCTGGCGGTATTGTCGGGGACCATGTTTGATGACGTGCATTCCGGGAGATTAACATGGAAAGTCACTGGAGTCTTATGTAGGGGCAGATAACTCTTGCTTGGCCGTCACGTGACTGAAAGTAACCTTTGGCCTTTTAACCGGTATGTGACCTGTGACCCGGATGTCACGTGACCGGATGTGACTTCATAGTGACGTCAATTTGATTAGTAAAAGACCGATTCCCGCGTATTCAGGGGCAGAAATGTGCGAATCAGGGGAGGTAACCAGGAATTCTTCAAACAGATTTATCTGCCCCTGAATGCAGGGGAATCGTTCTTTTATATACTACTGCCGCCCCTGTTCACCGGAAGTGGAAATTGATGACATCAGGATGTCGACCTTGACGAGTTCTCTAATTGTACCAAGTAGGAACACTCTATACCTAACAGTTTCAGAGCTATGAGCCCGTTAACAGTTCAAATATTAGCTCACGGCGCCGCTCCTGGATATCGGAAGGGGAAATTTATCACATCAAAATGTCGGTCTTGACGAGTTCTATAAGTGTACCAAGTATGAACACTCTAGCTCTAATGGTTTCGGCGCTATGGAGCCAGTCAACAGTTCGCGGCGCACAGTTAACAGTTCAGAAATTGATGACACCAGAATGTCGGCCTTGCATGACGAGTTCTCTAGTTGTACCAAGTATGAACACTCTAGGCCTAATAGTTTCGGAGCTATATGAGTCAGTTAACAGTTCAAACTTCAGTTCGTGGCGCCGCCCCTGATGACCGAAAGTGGAAATTTGTCACACCAAAATGTCGGTCTTGACGAGTTCTATAAGTGTACCAAGCATGAACACATTTCGGCGCTACAGGAGCAGCGCCACGAACTGATGTCTGAACTGTTAACTGGGCGCCGTGAACTGTTAACTGTCTTCATAGCGCCGAAACCATTAGGCCAAGAGCGTTCATACTAGGTACACTTGTAGACCACTTCAAGAACGACATTTTTGTGCGCTAAATTTCCACTTCCGGTAACAAGGGGCGGCGCCATGAGCTAATATTTGAACTGTTAACTGGTTCACACCACCGAAACTGTTAGGCCTAGACTGTTCATACTAGGTACACTTATGGAACTCGTCAAGGCCGACACTTTGTTGTAATAAATTTCCACTACCGGTAACCAGGGGCGGCACCACGAGCTAATGTTTAAACTGACACCAGGATGTCGGGCTTGACAAATTCTCTAATTGTACCAAGCATAAACACTCTAGGCCCAATAGTTTCGGAGCTATGGGCCAGTTAACACTTCAAACTTCAGTTCGTGGCGCCGCCTCTGTTCACCGAAAGTGGAAATTGATGACACCATAATGTCGGCCTGGACGAGTTCTATAAGTGTACCAAGTATGAACACTCTAAACCTAATGGTTTCGGCGCT
Source organism: Hanleya hanleyi (assembly GCA_036873755.1). Lineage (NCBI taxonomy): Eukaryota > Metazoa > Mollusca > Polyplacophora > Lepidopleurida > Hanleyidae > Hanleya > Hanleya hanleyi. The sequence continues at coordinate 64,056 of JAVTVY010025246.1, forward strand.
ATATGGAGCCAGTTAACAGCAGTTCGCGGCGCCCAATTAACAGTTCAGACATCAGTTCGTGGCGCCGCCCCTGATCGCCGGAAGTGGAAATCGATGACACACTAGGATGTCGGCCTTAATTAGTCATAGATGAATTTGTATATCTCAACGAGATAATGACTCATCCCTCTCGAACTGTGCAATGAAGTCTAACTTCACGCACCTTCGATTTCTTTATCTCAAATATGACACTTGAACGAAATGATAGCCTACTGTGATGCAATGTCACGGCGCATATGGTGTCACTGAATACATTTACGCATAAAGTCTGATGAGGTCGAGTAAAGAGTGCATTAGGGGAAACACTCCCCCTCTAGTCTAGCCCAGCATAGACACACATATATTTATACAAACATTATCTCATTTCCAGGTGAAACATAAATATAATTTATAGGTATCATTTCGTCGGGACATCAATTTTATAGTAAACCCAGACTGGAATTCATGGAAATAACCATTTGTAGAAGGTAAGTCACTAATAGTTCAGTGTACTTTTCTTTGCTATCCCCATTATAATATCTTTGGTAAATTCGGCCGCCTCTTCCACACTATTTCCATGAGCTAATTGGTTGGTTTGATTGGGCACTTCATCGTAGTACAATGGGCACTGATCATACAGAGTATGCCGTGCAACCCGTTCCCCCACACCGCCCTACACATGCTCCTCGTACCAGTGACGCATAGCCATCGGTAATTCCCCGTTATATATTTTCATCTGTATCCATATCATCTAACCCAAAACAGAAAATGTTTCAAACAGATAGTTCTACTGAGTGCTGTTCGGTAATATTTTGACTGAATACTATAATATTTGCATTGTACTAGTGACATAAGTTTCAGGACACAACAACATATATATTTTTCCAAAAATCGGACAAAACGTTCTCAATAGATTAGTTGGGACACACAATAGACTGCGCCGTCGTCTAATAACGTTGGGCATTCTTTACTTTCTGCTTCGCGTCTCTCCATTCAGTGCTGTCAGGTAGACTGGTACCCATCCACTGCGCACGACCCGCTATCGCTAAGCCTTGTGGATATGCATCTACTAATGAAAAGACGTAATGACGGCCAAATTTGGGCCCTTACCTACAACATGGAGTGTTTATGAAATGGCTCGATGCTTGGAGGAAGTGCTACAGCTCAATGTGAAAACTATCGTTCAAGATATGCGTCTAGGATTTATCTTGCTTTAGGATTTGATAACGGATGGTGTTATGTAACGATATTCTGTAAAAGATTGTTTCTTTTTTCGACCTTTGGTTCAACCTTGTTCAGAACAGGCTGAACAGATTGACGGCCAGTGTCTGTGGTTCTGCGTCAGTAACGTCACAGTAGATTTGTAGGCCTATATAACGTCACGAAACGACGTTATAATGGGAATGTTAATCCAATTGTTGCATAACGTCACAAATACAAGTCAACATGTCATGACATCGCCGCTACAGTGAAAGTCGGCATTACTAGTAGACTGGCAAGCTCTACCAGGCATCATTTCGTTTTGCTTCGCGCCGCTCCATTTAGCGCTGTAAGGGTCTCACGCACTTTGCCGGATTTGACCCAAGGTCATCTGTTGCCACAGTAAACGAACATGACGACCGTCTAACTGGGCGAATTATTATCTGCCGCGATTCACCGATATATATTTCCGCAACATATAGTTCTGAGGTAATTTGTCAAAAAGCTGCCTTCAAACTGTGTGACACTGCCGTTTTGTAACACACTGAATATCCGTTAAGTATATTTCATGATAAATATACGTTTTGCGATCAGTAAAACAGTTAGACTGAACAGTTCTTGGTTTCTGCAGGAATCCTGCAAAAGAAGGCGAGACCCCTACAGGGGTAAATGCAGCGTAGCGCAAAGCACCCTGGGAGAGGATGGTAGACTGGATCCAGCTCCTGTTTCATAATGTATTTTAAACGGGAAACAAGAGGAAGTAACTCTGCCTAAGAAATGCTTGAAACATTCTATTTATTTATTTATCAAAGGTATATATTTATTAAAGATCATTTTATTATTATTAAATAGTACATATGAAATAGAGACTCATCCAGTCTACATAGCAGCCTTTCGTCAATCGGCCCAACGTTATTAGACGACGGCGGTCAGTCTACGCTGTCAAGGTCTCACGGACTGTGACGGAGTTCACCCGAGGTCATCTGTTGCTACAGTAAACGAACCTGGCGATCGTCTAACTGGGCGACCATTCTCAAAGAGAGCCGTGTCTACCCGCGGGAGATCTTTCTCGCAGTAGGGAGTCTCGCGAGACGAGAATGACTGGGCGACTTGAGATCAGTCGCGACTCACCGATATATATTTCCGCAACATATAGTTCTAGAGTAATATGTCAAAAAGCTGCCTTCAAACTGTGTGTCACTGACGTTTTGAAATACATTGAATAACTGTTTATTATATTTCAAGATAAATATATATTTTGTGATCAGTAAAACAGTTAGATAGAGCATTTCTTGGTTTTTGCAAGAATCCTGCAAAAAGGACGAGACCCCTACAGGGGTAAATGGAGCGTAGCGCAAAGCACCCTGGGAGAGGATGTAGAAATGCTAGACTGACCCAGATAATATATCCGAGACGTTTACGGCGATATTTCGGAGACAATTGATTGAAGGATATTGAAACTTCAACACAGAAGATAAACTAAAAAGTACCAATTTTATTCCAAAGTATCAAGGAAATTCTTGCAGTAGTTCTCAACAAATCGCTAAAACAAGAATTAGATGGGAGATTTGTAGGTTATTTTTCGACGTGATGACGTCAAGCCTGCATGTTATAAAATTGGCAGATCAACGTCATCGTAGCCCCAAAATAACATGGTAGGTATTAGTGATTTTCGTCAATTCCCAACAGATTTTAATGAAATACGGGGGAAAATTAGTATTTTTTAGTTAATATACTATGTGAAGTTTCAATCTTGTACGATAAATTGTCTCCGAAATATCGCCAAAAACGTCTCGGAATATATTATGTGGGACAGACAGTAGACTGGTACTCATCTATTAAGGTTGGACCGATTGACTTAGCGATAGCGGACATGCGCAGTGGCTGAGTACCAGTCTGTCGTCTATTTTGGAACGATAATGCGTGCTATATAGTTTGACACGGAAGACTACAGCTTTTAATCGAGTATCTGAATTCCTCGCTGTCACCCGGATGTCCCTGCATGCGACTATTGTGGTTCACGCATGGTCATATTATCTACATTGGAAAGCAGACCTGAGAACGAGTGAGTGGACTCCAATTGACAATGGTTTCACATAGGTGAGAATATAACATTTTGCTAATGACCAAGAAATATGCTATTTAATATAATATTTGGACAATTACACACGAATTAATTAGTCGGATTACAAGTGGCCATGTTCCGTATATGCTGTATACTGTCCCCTTTATATGGTTGTATGTGGGTTGTTATGGGTTTACAGAGATTGGGTATGGACAAGTTCAATCTCGAAACCAGAGCTATCCGGTCCTGTCCTCCTAGACTGGCCGCCGTCGTCTAATAACGCTGGGCCGATTAGCGGGTCATGCGCAGTGGATGGGTACTAGTCTACTGTCCTCCCTCCTAGGCTCTGGGACGGCGCTCAGCCGTACGATCGATCATTGGCTAGCACATAAAACCCTAGAATTCAGAACATAACGAGGGCGTCTCTGTGGAGATCATGTCTATGTCCCGACGTCATGGATGTTACGAGCGCGTCTGCGCGATGACGTACTCAATATGCATTCTTGCGAAATATTTTCTATGACGCTGGCCATATTTATTTTGAACTTGAACTTGAACTTGAACTTGACTGACGTTTCCCAAGGAATTGGATATGTTCCAAAGATCGAATTTTTCAATGTATTATGGGACCTAGACTGGCCGCCGTCGTCTGATAACGTTGGGCCGATTGACGACAGGCCAACCTCGCCACAAGCTTAGCGATAGCGGGTGATGCGCAGTGGATGGGTACTAGTCTATATGGGACCCACTTTCAGTGAGCGTCATCCCAGGGGTTCGTCGGAACGGCCAATTTTCCAGCGGAGAGCGACCCCTGGGTTCTCTCTCACTTGACGGTCGCTGAAAGTGGGTCCCATAATACATTGAAAAATTCTTTCACGTTCCATTGGAACATATCCTATTCCTTATAAAACGTCAGTCATGAGTCATCTTAATGGCCAGTGTCATAACGTCATCGGAACTGTCTGTGGTTATGTTTATCATTGCATGCAGTTACGAACATAACACATTGTACATATCCAACTGAATCTGTCTATTATTTATATGTTATATATATATGTTATATCTTTGCACTGCCTTGTTTGGGTGTATGCAATAAAGAATTGAATTGAATTGAATAACGTCATGACGTCAAAATAGAAAATGTTTCGCAAGAATGCATAAAGAGTTCTGATAGGCTACGTCATCTTTCAGACGCGCTCGTAACATCCATGACGTCGGGACGTTGGCTTAATCTCCACAGATACGCTCTCGTTATGTTCTAAATTCTAGGGTTTTGTGTGCTATCCAATGACCGATCGTACTGCTGAGCGCCGTCCCAGAGCCTAGTAGGGAGGACAGGATCGGATAGCTCTGGTTTCGAGCTTGACTTGACTTAAGGTGGTTCAGTACTCAAACAACGTTACGACGTCATGGTCGTACAGCGCAACGTCATTTTCCATCCCCGACACAAAAGAGGCCAGCGAGGGGGGAACAATTAACGTCACAGATCTTCGTAGATAATGGGGGTATGGATGTTCAAAGCCCTGTACAAAAAAAAGTAGATCGAAGACACCATGTTTTTATTTTATAAATTAAACGACGCAATTTAGGAGAATCACTACTGAAAATGTTATAATATGTCACCGGGCAAACTTTTCTTCTAAAATTTATTTTGTATTCGTAATACGTGATTCTTACAGTTAGAAAACTTGATTATATTTGAAATTTTATATATAAATAACATATCACAATCACGATGTTGTTATAATCGTGAAGCCTTTTCAACTTAGAAAAGTAAAGGTTTAACACAGTGTGAGATTCGTGCAGCTGTTCATGAGCAAACTGCTTTTAGCCTGATTTTGTCCCAAATGTGCTGACATGGTGGTGTTTGAGTGTGAATACACAAAAATCTAGATCGAAGACCCCAATGTTTTTCAATGTTATTTTGCTCGGCAACACCCCAGGTTTCAACAGTTAGAATATAACGGCAGTAGGTCACCGGACAAAGTTTTGAGGTCTGAACCACCTTAACCTATTCACATAACTCACAGCTCTCTTATTATATTTACAACACGGCTGTACTAGGAAATACTAAGGTATCGCCATTAAATTATGTTATAGCTTTTGAAAATATCTACAATTGACTAGACATTGTAAAGTTGGCTACACAATTGAATTGAATTGAAATATATAAGAAATAAAACTACACAAAGCTAACTTGTATATTGCACTGCTAAACCGGTTTCGTCCATTTTATGGACTTTCCAATAGCAATAATATATTTATTCATATGTAAGGCTATATATACAAATAGTTGCCTTGCAGTTGAACATGTTAAAACGCATTTTTATGGATAACAACGTCAGAAGTTCCGCTCTAGTTACGGTATAACAGTGTTTCCAAACCAAATGCCAAACTTGTTAGTTTGAAATATTAGTTGTTTAAGGTGGAGGGAGAAGGTCCAGTTTCCAACACCAAGTGAAAAATTCCAATTCCAGGTCTCTCACTAGAACACAGTAAACACAGGTTTTACTCACCCCTAGACTTCCTTATAATCTATAACACCAATACAGCCCCAAATGTGGCAATGTGTAGTTTGAAGGATGAAAAATATCATCTTCATCGTCAAATCTACGAAGCAAAGGATGTGTTCTCTTTAGATGGATATTTTTCGCCTTCAGAGTCGCTCTCTGTTGCTCTATTGTCTCGCTCCGAGCCGGCCGGTAAATTGTGACGTAATGCTCAGGTAATCCCAAACTCTTTGTCAGACAGTCGAGGTCAGTGTAATGGGAAATTCTGGTTCATATTCTCATACAGTTACCATTAGTATTTTCATGAACGACCCAGATATTTACGAACAATAATCAGTTATATTAATATATAAACCGACTCGAAAACTGAAAAATCACTGCCAAAAGTTCAGCGAACAATAATTAAGGAAGTAACTGCAAAAAAAAAGGAGAAGAAGAAGAAAAAAAAACATATTGACACATGCATAATCACTTGGGAAAGCAAGTGAGTGAGTGAATAGGGTTTAACGTCGCTTTCAACATTTTTTTCAGCTATATCACTTGGGAAAGCAAGCTTCGCCACCAGTTTAACCTAATAACTTTTCAATTCATAGTTACAACTATCTGCTACCCAAAGACGAAATTATATATGTGTAACAATTAATATTTTGCTTTGCTGGATCGTCAGAATATTTAAATACTGAACAAATGATCTGACTGTGTTTGTGGAGTTGTTTGTGTGCCATTCTATTCACGAATTATAATAAAATAAGGGATTATGTGCGTTAGGGGTTCGCTGTCTTCATTTCACGTCATTATTGCACTTTAAAGGTTATACCAAATGACTCTATACTACTTTGCATTAAAACATACCCAGTAGTGTTCCAAATAACAAATTAGTATTTTTTTTTTTAATAATGTCGTCGAAGTGGGTTTTAAGACACGAAAAGCACACATGTGGGAGAAAACGTATTGAGCCATGACCTCTGGTGCATGACGTCACAACCTGATTACGATTGCGCCGTAAACGCCATAGTCTATGACGTCGGGCGTTGTTACGAACGATTCACCCAACTGTGGGAGTTCTAGTGTGATGTCGCTGACATTTTGACGTCACAACAGGCATTTGAGCGAGATCGTAATCAGGTTGTGACGTCACAGGTCAAGCGGTCACAGCTTTCGCCGTTTTGAAAGGGGCGTGAAATTGTCGCACTTTACTGCTGCTATTTTCCACCTTGGGCAGTTTGAAAACATACAAAAATGTAAAACAAGTCTATATAATCACCTCTACAACAATTTAGCACAAAAAAGTAGCAGATTTTGAGACCATTTTGTATAACCTTTAAAGTCCAGAATGAAGATATTTTTTCGGGGATTTGGGGATTAGAACCAAAATGTTGGTTTTCTTTTAATCTGTAGTCCGACACTGTAACCATTCGGCCAAGCAGTTGTTACAATAATCAACTTGAGGAATCATGTGCCGAATGGCGATGATCTACACCCTTTCAGAGCATTACAAGCGTTTTGACATATTTCAATATTATGAAAATATGACACCTTTAACCAAAACGATTTTTCAGTATCATTTTGGATCAAACCTACCGCATTTCGATATGTAAAACTCGTTTTGGTTAAAGGTGTCATATTTTATATATGAAGGGAATTCCCTTCAAGAATATCGCCAAAAATTGCAAAAACAAACAAATGCTTATTTTCTAATACTCGTAATATTTTTTTGACAAATCTCTTCTCGGTGAAAATTGAGAATATGAAAATTCAGTATTTTCTCCCCCAATCTAATAACTATTAAAGTAAACGAGAGGAAATTATATTTTCGGTTTATAACGTTTATACCGGTCAAACCGAACACCTCCTTTCTGGTGAAATGTACAACAAAATACAATGTAAAATATATAGGAAGATGTTTCAACACTTCATTGAGGTCCGACGAGCAGTTAAAATGACTTAGTGTAATCAAATAACGTACAATTTTCATTCCAGGTCCAACCACCTGTCAGAATTGACTCTTGGGTCAAGTTTTGCCAGAAAATGTAAATAAATCCTAGATGACCGCTTTGATGACGTCGCAGTGACGTCATGTAAAGAAGAAGAATTTTGGTAGATTTTTTCGGGCAGATTTTTTGGAATTTTTTATTTGTGGTTTTTCTTTAAGAGATCGGCTTGTAGGCGCCAGGAGAAATCCTCTCCAACAAACTCAGTTGGGAGATCATGATCTTGATCAATTTGATAGAGCCTCAATGCCCCCTGTTCCCAAAATCTTTAAGGTCCTTGATTTGCAGAGGTTTACTGTTTGAACTGGCTGCCTACCTGCCTTAGCCAGGGATCCAGTGAGTGACGGATAATGCTTTAGTGTGAATGTTATACCTTACCTGGTCTCTCGAGCGAATGTTGGATTCATTCAGTCTGTCCTCTCAATAGATAGGTATGAAGGAACACTTTGGTCGACAATAAATATTTAGGCTGTTCGTGCAAGCCAGTGTTTAGTTGGATGTTTCATGATAATTTTTTAAGCAAAAACGGACAACAATTAATTTCTTACCTGTATACGCAAGCCGCTGTCTTAGTCCAAAAGGAAAATTCGATGATGCAATGACAATAACTTTCTGGCGTAAAATACTATTACTTGTATATAGTTCGAAAAGAATTGTGGTCATCAACAATATGGCCATGATAAATTCATTCACAGAACTGAACTTAATTTACCCATAACATAACACGCCCATGTAATGAAAAATCTATCTATACCATTAAAGCCGTAATATCTCTTCGCCCGTCTGTCTGTTTGAGTAGGGTACAAATTTGTGATGAAAATGGGCCTATTCGTCATGTAAGGAAAACACAATAGGTGACTACATGTAGGGAACCAATATGTTAACACTGGAAAAGCTACCTGACAAGCTGTATTGCACATGGTGTTCTCGGTTTAAAGATCCTTACATGACGAACTGCTTTGGTTATGTCACACAATGAGATAATTAGATAGACGGATAGTGACATATTTTTCCTAATTACATAGGGTTTTACTTTCCATTAACAATATGTTTACAGGTCATTGGAACTCACTTTGTCACTTATCAATATAGATACTGAAATATGGTTACAATAGAACCTGGTAACCAAGCTCGTTATTCCAGAAACTTACTAATTAGAGTGATTTTCTGGAAAATCTGAATTCCATAGATCTTTATACCTTCATATTCAGTAATTAGGATTTCATAAACTTAAAACTTTTTAAAACAGAGCCACGACCTTACCGGATTTGCTAAGAAATAAGATAAGACAAGAGAAGAAAAAATAAATAAATTGATTTCTGACAAAATTGAAATTTAAAAAAATGTGAACAATGGCCCAACATCCTTTGCTGCTGTTGAGGGCTGGTCATCACCATAAAGTGATGTTGTGAAATGGTGTTGACTAATGTGAACACTGACAAGTGCTAATACTGGCTCAACACCAATTAATTATGCTGTCCAACACCAATAAAGGGTGTTGGAGATATATGGTGTCGGTCAAAATTCAACACCATTAATTTATTAGTGTTGAGATCAACACCTTCCTTTGGTGTTAATCAACACCATTTTCTGGCTGTGCATCTTAGATTCAGGCATGATGAGTTGTGTGTGTCATTCAAATAGGCACGAATAACTCATTGTGAATAAAAGATACTCGAATGTCATGAAGTGTTGATACCTGTTTTGTACGGAGTAGTTCACAAAAATGACGAAGAACACAAGAAACATCATTAAAAGAATGGCTTTAATATAGACCTGATAGACCACAACAGTTCAAATGCAGATGTTTGACTTTTGAAGAAATAGAGTGATATAGATTCCCTAGGGAAGACAACTCTGTAACTGCCTTTGATAAGTGGACATAGCCCGCAAAACATTAAGGATAGCTGGCCCCTAGAGGCAGCTAATTTGTAGAAAATATTCAAATTTAAAAAAATTCGAAAGAAAACAATAGCGTCCTTTTTTCAAATGAAATTTCGTGAAAACCGTTGGTCTTGCTTCAACTTTTATGCTACACCTTGATAGGAGACAATTCGAACTAGTAAACGTTAGTAGTAGTGTCTACTGAAAAAAGGTAACATTGGCCTCTTTGCACTTAAACTTGAGGGGTAACTCTTGATTTCCGGAAAGCGTCCGACAGGGGGCGCCACCAGCTCAAGGTTATAGATTGCATCAGCATTGGCTAGGTGCCAAGTTTTGACCACTATAGGTCTGGCAACCGTTGACCTTGTATTCCTCCGCGGTGATGCGGTCATGTCTGGTGGTGATGCGGTCGCGGAAAAAAACTTCCGTGGAGAAAAAGTAGTCTCCAGACTTCAAATACACTGCATGGTCCGATTGGGTCGAGTGAGGTATCAAAGTGAAGCATTCGTGAAGGGGCATCTGATGGGCTGGGTGTGGAGTTGAAATATCGTCATTCTGCGCATGCGCGGTGGACAAAGAGTATGGAAATAGACATTTTGGGGTCTAGGGGGCCCACTAATGGTCCGATGGAGTCGTATGAGGTATCAATGTGAAGCCTAAGTGAGGGGGCATCTGACTGGACTAGTGGCTCGGGCGTTGTTACCATTCTGCGCATGCGCATACAGGGAATTGTGGGAAAAGGGTATGGAAATATACGTTTTGGGATCTAGGGGAGCCCATAATGGGCCGATGGAGTCGTATGAGGTATCAATGTGAAGCCTATGTGAGGGGGCATCTGGCTGGACTAGTGGCTCGGGCGCAGACAGGGAATTGTGGGAAAAGCGTATGGAAATAGACGTTTTGGGGTCTAGGTGGGCCACTATTGGTCCGATGGAGTCGTATGAGGTATCAATGTGAAGCCTATTTGAGGGGGCATCTAACTGGACTAGTGGCTCGGGCGTTGTCATCATTCTGCGCATGTGCAGACAGGGAATTGTGGGAAAAGGGTATGGAAATAGACGTTTTGGGATCTAGGGGAGCCCCTAATGGGCCGATGGAGTCGTATGGGGTATCAATGTGAAGCCTATGTGAGGCGGCATCTGAATGGACTAGTGCCTCGGGCGTTGTCACCATTCTGCGCATGCGCAGACAGGGAATTGTGGGAACGGGGTATGGAAATAGACGTTTTGGGGTCTAGGGGAGCCCCTAATGGGCCGATGGAGTCGAGTGAGGTATCAGTGTGAAGCCTATGTGGGGCGCATCCGCCTGGACTAGTGGCTCGGTCGTTGTCAACATTCTGCGCATGCGCAGACAGGGAATTGTGGGAAAAGGTATGGAAATAGACGTTTTGGGATTGACATGGGCCAATAGTGGTCCGATTGGCTCTAGTATCAATGTGAAACCTATGTGAGGGAGCAACCGCCTGGACTAGTGTCTCGGCCGTTGTCAACATTCTGCGCATGCGCAGACAGGGAATTGTGGGAAAAGGGTATGGAGATAGACGTTTTGGGATCTAGGTAAGCCCCTAGTGGGCCGATTGGGTCAAGTGAGTATCAATGTGAAGCATATGTGAGGGGGCATCTGCCTGGACTAGTGTCTCGGTCGTTGTCAACATTCTGCGCATGCGCAGACAGGGAATTGTGGGAAAAGGGTATGGAAATAGACGTTTTGGGGTCTAGGTGGGCCACTCGTGGTCCTATGGAGTCGTATGAGGTATCCATGTGAAGCATTCGTGAAGGCGCATCCGACGGAGTGGGCGACACGTGGAACTGACGTCATTGTGCGCATGCGCAGTAGACCAAGGGTATGAAAAGACACGTTTTGGGATCTAGGTGAGCCCCTAATGGGCCGATGGAGTTGTATGAGGTATCAATGTAAAGCAGTCGTGAAGGAGCATCTGCCTGTGTCGTCTGTGTTCAACATTCCGCGCATGCACAGACAGGGAATTGTGGGAAAGGGGAATGGAAATAGACGTTTTGGGGTTTAGGTGGGCCACTATTGGTCCGATGGAGTCAAGTGAGGTATCAGTGTGAAGCACACGTGAGGGAGCATCCGACTGGGTGGATTTGGGGTAGGAATATCGTCATTCTGCGCATGCGCAGGCAGGCCGTGGTATGGAAATAGACATTTTGGAGCCGATATGGCCCACTAGTGGTCCAAATGGGTTGTGGGAGGTGTCAAAGTGAAGCTTTTGTGGGGTGGAGTCAGAATGGCGTGTTGTTTACTGCAAGTCGCGTCAGTCTGCGCATGCGCAGTTGGGTGTAGTAAGTAAAGTGACCATTTTGTGGAAGTGAAGGCAGGTATTTGATGTAGAGATGGAGCACTATTGCTCCGAATGCGTCGTGTGGGGTGTCATCTTGTAGCTCTCGGGGTGTAGACCCCGATATGAAGGATGTCCACTCCATCTGTGACGTCATCGGTGACGTCATCAGTAGGAGTAGTAGCCAAAGTGAGCATTTTGGGGGTGTGAAGGAAGGTGTTTTGGGGAAGAAATGGACCATCCTTGGTCCGAATGTGTCGTGTGAAATGGCATCTTGTAGCAATAACAAGCGTCCAGTCCGTCATTCACATGGACTGATGAGGGACACATGTTCATTCCTATACTTACAGACACTACCACCACCACCACACACCACCACCAACATCACCACCACACACCACCAACACCACCATCAACGCCACCACCAACGCCACCACTGGGCGTTGACGGGCGTCAAGCTGACCGACCACCCCCATCGGTTCAATGCGTCACCCATGCACTGATGAATACCATAACATGCCGTACATACTCTATATGTCTACATGCTGATCGTTGCTGAAGGCCAGGTGGTGGTGGTGGTGGTGAGAGGATAATTAAACGTGTATTACGCAATGTGCCTGTTGTTGTTGATGTCTCTTGGTTGTGTTTATATTGAATGAGTCTGAGAATATTGATGCGATGAGAAGAAGTTTTCGGAGAGAACGTAATTCTACATTGTGCATGGATGGACACAAACACAAACACACACACACGCGCGCAATACGGCTCATGAAATACCCGGATGTAAGATGAGGACACGGATGTAAAACCACAGTACCCGGATGGAAGACGGAGGATCGATGGGGAAAACCCACTTGGAAACCCGGATGTTGACAAAATCCCGGATGCAAAATCCACTGCCCCCCCCGCCCACACACACACGCGCGCGCAATGCGGCTCAGTCGTACGCCAGTACATCTCGGTCCTCGACTTGGGGTAGTTGAACTGAGTGTGCTAAAAATAGATCACCAGCTAGCGTGCTATAAAAGGGATGAGGCCTGGCCTTTTCATCCGACACTCTGTCAACCACCAAGATGTTCACCTGCACAACTTGCCAGAAGCAGTTTACTCGTATAGAAAGTTTACGACGTCACGAGGCCTCCACCCACAACGATGCACGGTATACTTGTATAACCTGCGCACGGTCATTCAATCGGGTGGATAAATTACTGCGCCATGAGAGGGCACTCCACGAGGATAGCGGCCTGGCCGTTTCATCCGACACTCTGTCAACCACCAAGATGTTCACTTGCACAACTTGCCAGAAGCAGTTTTCTCATATAGAAAGTTTACGACGTCACGAGGCCTCCACCCACAACGATGCACGGTATACTTGTATAATCTGCGCACGGTCATTCAATCGGGAGGATAATTTACTGCGCCATGAGAGGGCACACCACGAGGGTACGACGGTACAAGGTAACGATTGTGGTCGACTCTTCAAACGACTCAGTCGGTTAAGACAGCACCAACGTTTGATTCATGCCCCGTCTCTACGGTTTGGGCGACAATTTTCCGCTAAACAGGAGACCCAGTGAAGATGAACCCGGGGAGACGAACGTCACTGGTGATGCGATGACGAAGAGCCCGCCTATACTCACAGTCCAGGAGGGCCTGGATATCCAGCCGGACCCCAGCGTTACGGTTTCGAGTCATACGCCTGACGACATCGAACATTTTCTGGAAGATGCAGTGGATGATCCTAGCGATCTGTTACAGGACGCCCATCCAGTGAGTGACATCTATCGGTGCCATTGGCCCATGATACGGCACTGTTTCCACCGTCATCGCCCTATTCAAGATATCTACAATTTCCGACTGGCCGATCTCGCCCATCTACGTAGCTACATGGAAGCCATCTTCAATGACCAAGCTACGTCCTTCAAATTAAATCTGGCGTTTGGTTATGTGCTGCAGCATAAGGAGACAGATCAAGTCCGATACTTTTACCCGAGCAGTAACATCCGGGTATTTGACCAGCCGTTTACCATCATTAACCGGGCCTCGCTAGAGACGATGCTGGAGAAACTGGACACCGTGGATGCCTTGGAATGGGCCCAACAACAACGCCCCAACACCCAATGGTTCGTGGAGAGGGTGAGAGGTTTTTCGTGACCAAGCTGTCCGACCACCCCATCGGTTGACCGCGTCACTCGTGCACTGATGAATACCATAACATGCCGTACATACTCTATATGTCCACGCTGATCGTTGACTTGAGCTCAGTAAACAATTGTACCTAATGTGACGTTGCGTTAAATAATAAAACATGGTGTTTGATATTTCAATTTGTTTTGCTGTGAACATACTAAACATATCCAGGGCGGCTCCCCCAGCCTGGGTATGATGTAACATTGGGGATAATAAACTGTATGAACATTGCTGAACTTGTTGTTACTCATGACAACCGCTATGCGATTGTATAATACAGAATATATATTGTATAATACAGGACATATATGATACAATACAGGACAGATATGGTATAATACAGCACAGATTTGATACAATACAGGACAGATACTGTAAAATACAGCAAAGAATTGGTATAATACAGAACATATATTGTATAATACAGGACAAATATGACAATACAGGACAGATTTGGTATAATACAGGACAGATATTGTATAACACAGGACAGATATGGTATAGTACAGCACAGATTTGGTATGATGCGAGACAGATATGGTATAATACAGCAAAGATATGGTATAATACACACCTCACAGGACGCAGGCGGACCAAGGATGGTCCATCTCTACACCAAATACCTTACTTCACTGTCCCAAAATGCCCACTTTCGCTACTACTCCTACCAATGATGTCGCAGACGACGCGAACATCCCTCAAATCGGGATGTAAACCCCGAAAGCTACAAGATGACACCTCCCAGAACGCATTCGGACCAATAGTGGTCCATTTCTACCCCAAATCCCTTCCTTCACTTACACAAAATGTCCACTTTCGCTACTACTCGTACTGATGACGTCATCAATGACGTCATAGATGACGTAAACATCCCTCAAATCGGGATGTACACCCCGAGAGCTACAACATGACACCTCCCACGACGCATTCGGACCAATTGTGGCCTACCTAGACCCCAAACACCTTCCTCCACTTCCCCAAAATGCCCATTTTCGCTACTACTCGTACTGCTGGCGTCACCGATGACGTCACAGATGCTGTGGACAGCCCTTAAATCGGGGTCTACACCCCGAGAACTACAAAGTGATACCTCCCTCGACACATTCGGACAAATAGTGGTCCCTCTCTACCCCAAATACCTTCCTTCACTGCCCCAAAATGACCACTTTACTTCCTACACCCAACTGCGCATGCGCAGATTGACGCGACTTGCACTTAAAAACACACCATTCTGACTCTACCCCACAAAAGCTTCACTTTGACACCTCCCGCGACTCATTTGGACCAAACACACCCCAACGTACCCCCAAAATGCCTGCTTTCTATACTACGGACAGACTGCGCATGAATATTGAAAACGGAGGATACATTAGTCCAGTCGGATGCTTCACATTGATAGCTCACTCGACTCCATCGGATCATTAGGGGCCCACCTAGACCCCAAAACGTCTATTTCCATACCCTTTTTCCACAATTCCCTGTCTGCTCATGCGCAGAATGCCGAAAACGAACGACCCACTAGCCCAGGCGGATGCTCCCTCACGAGAGTTTCAAAATAAGACCTCATACGACACCATCGGATCATTAGGGGCTCACCTAGAACCCAAACCGTCTATTTCCATACCCTTTCCCCACAATTCCCTGTCTGCGCATGCGCAGAATGCCGAAAACGAACGACACACTAGCTCAGGCGGATGCTCCCTCACGTATGCTTCAAATTGATACCTCACTCGACTCGATCGGCCCATTAGTGGCTCGCCTAGATCCCAAAACGTCTATTTCCATACCATTTTCCCACAATTCCCTGTCTGCGCATGCGCAGAAGGTCGAAAACGAACGACACGCTAGCCCATGCGGATGCTCCCTCACGTATGCTTCACATTGATACCTCACTCGACTCCATCGGCCCATCAGTGGCTCGCCTAGATCCCAAAACGTCTATTTCCATACCCATTTCCCACAATTCCCTGTCTGCGCATGCGCAGAATGTTGACAACGAACGACACACTAGTCCAGGCGGATGCTCCCTGACGTATGCTTCACATTGATACCTCACTCGACTCCATAGGACCATTAGTGGCCCACCTAGACCGCAAAACGTCTATTTCCACACCCTTTTTCCACAATTCCCTGTCTGCGCATGCGCAGAATGTCGAAGACGGACGACACACTACTCCAGACGGTTGCTCCCTCACATATACTTCACATTGACACCTCACTCGACTCCATCGGCCCATTAGTGGCTCGCCTAGATCCCAAAACGTCTATTTCCATACCCTTTTCCCACAATTCCCTGTCTGCCCATGCGCAGAATGTTGACAACGAACGACACACTAGCCCAGGCGGATGCTCCCTCACGACTGCTTCACATTGATACCTCATACGACTCCATAGGACCAGTAGTGGCCCACCTAGACCGCAAAACGTCTATTTCCACACCCTTTTCCCACAATTCCCTGTCTGTGCATGCGGCCGAGACACTAGTCCAATCGGATGCCCCCTCACATATGCTTCACATTGATACCTCATACGAATCCATCGGCTCATTAGTAGCTCACCTAGATCCCAAAACGTCTATTCCCATACACTTTATCTATTGCGCATGCGCAGATTGACGATATTCCTACCCCACATCCATCCAGTCGGATGCCCCCTCACATATGCTTCACATTGATACCTCACTCGACCCCATCGGTCCACTAAGGGCCCACCTAGACCCCAAAACGTCTATTTCCATGCACTCTGTCTACCGCGCATGCGCAGAATGACGATATTCCAACCCCACACCCAGCCATCGGATGCTCCCTCACATATGCTTCACATTGATACCTCACTCGACCCAATCGGACCATTAGAGGCCCATCTAGATCCCAAAACGTCTATTTCCATACCCTTTGTCTACCGCGCATGCGCAGAATGACAATATTTCAACCCCGAACCCAGCCCATCAGATGCGCCTTCACGAATGCTTCAATTTGATACCTCACTCGACCCAATCGGACCATGCAGCGTATTTGAAGTTTGGGGACTACTTTTTCTCCGCGGAGGCAGACCACATCACCGCCAGACATGACCGCATCACCGCGGAGGAATTCCCTAACATGTCCAGACATGATCCAGTCCATCATTGTTTCTTGCTCTGTTGTGACGTCACTTCGCTAGGGCCCACCCGTCGAGAGCCTCATTTTGTGACAAAGTTCCACCTCAAATTTTACCCGGGGAACAAATAATGAGGTCAAGTTAACTCGAAATGCGGTGACTATACTACTCAGGAGGCTATTAACGACTAACAATAGACAGTCCTGTGAAAGGTTAATCACTTCTCAGCTGGATATCGGATCACCTGTAGGGCAATCTGTTTAATTTTTCCAGTGCCTCAAAAACTAAATTTTTAATCCTCATATTGAAGCACTTCGAATTAGAATTTTGATTTCATTTTTTCATCAAATGTTAGACGAAATAGTGAATATTTGAATGAAGAAATAAAAAAAAAATGACCAATTTTGACCCTCTAAGTCCTTAAATAGATAAAATCCAGTAAAAACAGTGACCTTTGACCTACTGATCTCAAAATCTACTCTCCAATTATATTACCATTTTGGAATCAACTGAATCACAACGATTCTAATCGCCTGTCCGGGGTCTGGCAGGGGATAATAAAGTCATTATTAACTCGTTGCTATGGGAACCATATTTTTCAAAATAGCGTTGGCATAATGCTATGAATAATCAATATTATAACTTGGAAAGCTCTGTGAATATTCCATTATAGCTCTGTGAACATTCCGGTATACATTTATAATCACATTTGATCACTTGGTGACCTCACAAAATTCCAATTGCATTGATCAGATTTCAAATTCATCTCCAATATCGTTGTAGTACTCCTGTATTTTCCTAGCTTTATCAATATCTTTCTATAATATCTATTTAACTCATTTGATATTGTTGCGGGGCAGGTGACTCAGTGACTTACGGTGATGATAAATACGGTGAACTGTTACTTACCTGTTGGAAGACTGGACCTGACAGGGAGTGGATGTGTGACAGAAATTCCAGAACTGTTACCTACCTATTTCCATGAAGGGTGGATTCCCCTTCCCGAAGGCTGAGTGTTGGGAGAGAACAGACCAGGCATTAAGTGGAACTGTAACATTGTACATATCTGAGAACTGAACTGAACTTGAATCATCTGGAGAACAGTGACATGGAAAATTGTTTTTGTTCAAGTATTAACTATTGGGTTGAAATTGTCATGCTTGAATGGGTATATGTCACTGTTTTACATTGATTGATATTTTTGTGCATGAAATTAGTAGAAAAGAAAGAACATTTCCGATCAATTTTGTGCATGAAATTAGTAGTAGAGAAAGAACATTTTCGATCAATTTTGTGCATGAAATTAGTAGTAGAGGAAGGACCTTTCAAGTCAATTTTGCGCATGAAATTAGTAGTAGAGAATGGAAACTCGGTCAATTTTGTGCATGAAATTAGTAATGGAGAAAGGACATTATTGGTAAGTTTGGTGCATGAAATTAATATTGGTCATTCCACAAAACAAACATGGAAGAACAGGTACAGAAGTTGTCCACAGATATTGAAGCCTTGAGAACCATAGTTAAGGATCGGGAGGAAAAGTTGAGACGACGCGGTCCAAATGCAGAGCCGACTGGAGAAGCGCCAAAGCCGATCATGATTCTCTCAAGTCAGAGACTGGAAAAATTCAGGGACAAACCAGCAAAGTGTACCGATCCCTCTGTTAGAGAGTGAGTCGCGGATGTTCGGAGTCAAGCTGAAGCTCGTAAATTGACCGGGACTGATTTTGCAAACTTAATAGTTAGCAATCTTGGTGGCAAAGCTAGACAAGAGGTAGCTGGTAGGGGAGAGGCAATTAGAAGCCAACCTGAAGAGATAATCAAAATTGTGTTAAAGGTCTTTGGGGAGCACGTTGATCGCTTACCAGTTCTCCAACAGAAGTTTTATGCATATAAGCAAAACAGTGAAGACATCCTTACATGTTCGCTTAATCTGGTGGAAATCTATGATAGAATAACAGAGTTGGATAATAGCTTCAGTGGCTGTAGGGAACCATCACTAAAAGGCAGGTTTGCTGAAGCTGTAAGAGACGAGGGCTTGCGACGTGAGCTTCGGAGATTAAACGAGGAACTACCTACCTTAACTTTCTTCGAGTTGAGGGACAGAGCTGTGCGTTGGTTAGGGACAACCACAGCTACCTCAAGAGGTGAGAAGCCTAAACTCCTGACGAGCAATGCGACCAGTGCTACGAGTGACCCAGTGACTGATGCACTCTCTATGCAAAATGACAGGCTCCAGAAACAACAACAACAAATCGATGAACTGATTAAGCTCGTGAAGTCCAATACAGTAGAGAGAGGGCAAAAGCCCAGTGCTACATTTCGCAAGCCATTCAATGATCGGAAATGCTGGATTTGTGATTCACCCGACCACATGAAAAGGAACTGTCCACAGCTGGAGGGACAGAATGACACTTCCAAGAGGTCACCGTAAAACTAGAGCGACCTGTTGTGGAGAGCCACACAACAGGTGGGGACGTACGAGGCTCACTTTTGCGTAAAGCGGTTGGAGAATGTCCGGAGTCAGTAGTGCGAATGGATGGTGTGGAGGTACGTTGCTTGCTGGACACAGGTGCCCAGGTGTCATCAGTGACGGAATCATTCTTCCGAGAGAATTTTACGGGGAGGGGCGTGATAGATGTGAAATCTCACCTCCGCATATATGCGGCAAACGGCGAAGACATTCCCTTCGTGGGCTACGTTTCTCTTGATCTTGAAATATTCGGTTTTGAATTCAAAGACATGGGATTCTTGGTAGTGAGGGATGTGGACGGAGAGCTTGGGCGACGTAAGAAAGAAGTACCTGTTGTGATAGGGTCATACATTTTTCGAGAGGTGGAGGAAAACGCTCCTAGAGACTGTACTAAACCAAAGCAGTGGGGGAAGGTATTGGCCTTATAGTCTCAAGGTTGAAGACGGAGGATGAAGAGAACAGAATGAGAGTAACGGGCAAGAAGCCAGTGTTGTTACCCTCGAGGTCAATCTCTGTGGTGGAGTGTTCTGTGAAGGCTTCTTCCATTGGAACTTTCTCTGGTCTGGTTGAAGTGAATGATAGTAATCCAGTATTGCCTGATGAGTACGAATTGGTCCATCATATGTGACTGTAGGAGTAACAGGACGAATTCCAGTGCAATTCGCAAACTTCTCGAATGTAGATGTGTACTTGCAGCCTCGCACGCCTATAGGACTATTAAGGCCTGCTGTGAAGGAACCCGAGATAGAAGTTTCGGTAGGAGTCAATGAGATCCAAATTAAAGACATTAGTGAGAGTGGTGAGCTACAGTCGCGGTATACACAACAGCTTATCGATCGAATGGAGGTTGGCAGTGGTATTGATGAACAACAAAGAGTCAAGTTGGTGGAAGTCATCCAGAAAAATGGGGAGGCATTCAGCAAATCTAGCGATGACATAGGCTTCTGTGGAGAAGTAGAGCATAGGATTGCCACAACAGATGAGCAGCCAGTTAAAGTGGCACATCGTCGAATACCGCCCAACCAATGGTCGGAAGTTCGGGATTACCTTAAGAAGGCGCTGGACAAGGGAATCATCAGAGAAAGTTCGAGTCCGTATGCTGCCCCAGTTGTCTTAGCACGCAAGAAAGATGGTTCGCTGAGACTATGTTGTGATTATAGAGCTCTCAATGCTAAAACCAAGACACCAGCATACCTCCTACCACGAACCGACGAGGCTTTGGATGCACTTAAGGGTGCAAAGTACTTTTGCATCTTCGACCTCACGCATGGCTTTAACCAAATACCGGTGGCGGAGTCAGACGTCGAAAAGACAACTTTCCGTATTGGTACCGGAGGGCTCTGTGAATATACATGAATGCCATTTGGTTTGGCAGGCGCACCTGGAACATTCATGAGAACTATGGATAAAATATTTGGAGACCAGAACTTCCAGAGTATTCTGATTTACCTGGATGATATCCTCATATTTGGTGCTACATTTGAAGAGACACTCGAACGTCTAGACATGGTCCTATCCAGGCTGAGGCAATACAATATAAAGGTGAAACCAGAAAAATGCCAGCTGCTCAAGCAAAGGCTTCGGTATTTAGGTCACTCTATATCTCAGGAAGGTGTATGCCCTGATGAAGATAAAGTTAGTGCGGTACAGCAATGGCCGAAGCCCAAGACAGAGACTGAGCTTCGTCGTTTCTTAGGACTTGCCAGCTATTATAGACGGTTTGTGCCGGGATTTTCCAAAGTGGCAGCATCATTGAACCAGTTATTGACAGGACCACGTGGCAAGAAGCACAAAAGCAGAAAACCTTTGGGGATTACATCATGGAACCAGGACTGCGATAGAGCTTTTGAGGAGGTGAAAAGGAAACCTACTGAATCGCCGATGTTGGGATTTCCAGACTTTGCTCGCCCCTACATACTTGCAGTCGATGCCAGTTATTTAGGACTTGGTGCAGTACTGTCACAGGACCAAGAGGGCGGTCGTATTGTCCTGAGTTATGCAAGCAGATCACTTCGCAAGAACGAGAGAAACATGAGTAACTATTCAAGCATGAAGCTTGAACTTGTAGCCTTGAAATGGGAAGTGATAGAGAAGTACCGAGACCTTCTTTTAGGAGCAGAGTGTACCGTGTTCACTGACAATGATCCTCTGAGTTATATTCGGACAACAGCGAAGCTCGGAAGAGTGGGTAGGTGAATTGGCCCAATTCAATTTGACGATTAAACACCGTTCGGGTAAATGTAACAGGAATGCTGATTCACCTAGCCGGAAAGTACAGCATACCGAAGAGGTCAGTCGACTGGAGCAAATAACCACAGAGGTTACTGAACCATTTGAGCAGTCATCAACCAGCATTGGACAGCAAGTTCGGGCCAGAATCCAGGAGATTACTTACCGTGTGTGGATGGAGGAGATGAACACATCACCCCAAAGAGTGAAACCGCTGCTGGCTTCGAGTTTACCATCGCTAACGAAGGAGGACCTTGCCAAACTCCAAACCATGGACAAGCACATTGGTCAACTGAGAACCTTGCTGAAACTGAAGGAACCACCTTCTGGGGCATCTTTTAAGCGACTGGATAAAAAGATGAAGAAACTCGTCCAGTCTTGGAGCCGTTTTGAAGAACGTGATGGCGTGATATGCAGGACTAACCTTGAAAATGGTGTACAGGTGCATCAACTTCTTCTGCCTGAGTCCTTGCAAGACAGTGTCTTGAAGTCTGTGCATGATGATATGGCCCACCAAGGGATGGATCGAACTTTGTCCCTCTTGAGGAAGAGATGTTATTGGCCGTTCATGTCACGTGATGTCGCCAAATACTGTTCAGGCTGTGGGAGGTGCATGATCTCTAAGCCTGGAAGAAGTGTGCGGACAACCATTGGTTCGGTTATCGCCAAGAAATCGCTGGGAATCTTGGCAATGGACTACACCCAATTAGAGCCTGGGACTGGAGGCATAGAGAACGTCCTTGTGCTAACCGACGTTTATACAAAATTCACGCAAGCTATTCCGACCAGAGACCAGACAGCCAAAACAGTCGCTAAAGTGTTGCTGAAAGACTGGTTTCCAAGTATGGCATACCGCTCCGGTTACATAGTGACCAGGGGAGAAACTTCGAAAGTCACGTGATACGAGAGCTCTGTGAACTACATGGCATCAACAAAACAAGAACTACCCCATATCACCCGCAAGCCAACATGGGGTGTGAAAGATTTAATAGGACTATGCACAATCTTCTGCGCACACTTCCTAATGACAAAAAGAGAAGGTGGCCTGAGTTACTACCAGAAATTATCTACGCCTATAACTGTACTCCACACGCGACCACTGGGTACGCTCCGCATTACTTGTTCTTCGGGAGGGAGCCTAGACTTCCTTTGGACGCGATGTTGGGAGCCGAGAATCCTGTGCACTGCCAAGAGGACGTTACATTTGAACATCAGCAGAGATTACAGGAGGCCTTTCAATTAGCAAGTGAACGCACAGAAAGCGAAGCACTGAAAAGGCGCAACAGGGTAAACAAAAGAGCCAACCACACAGACATATCAGTTGGGACAAGGGTATTTCTCAAGAATCACCCTAAGGGACGCCATAAGATGACAGACGTTTGGTCGCCTAAGCCATATAAAATGGTTGAAAAACTTGACTTCAATGAATATGTAGTCGTGGATCTTGAAGGTGGTACTGGACGGAAAAATGTACATCGATCTGAGATGTTGGATTCCAAGCAACTGGTGGAGGACATTGTTCCCGCGAGTATGACTGATGAATGCTATGAGGAGCCCGAGGACGATGGTAGCAGTACCACGGATGACAAAGCTCAGGATACGGAGGAGTATTGGATGCTGGTAGAAGGAACGCCGGTACGACAGGGAGACCCAGGTGAGGGTCAGTCTAGGGTTCCAGATAACAGAGTCGGTAGGGAATGGGAGGAAGCTACTGACGCGGACGACGTTGACGGTAGGCAACCCATTGAGGACACTGTTGAGGAAAGCATTCAGGAGACTCCAGGTGACGAGCAGGATACATCCAGAAGCGAGGCACAGCAGCCAGTGGCAGAGAGGACATGTGATTCGCAGGACTTCTCTGATGTGGGTGTTGATGATATGCCATTACGGAAATCTACTCGTTCGACCGCGGGGTATCATAGCAACCCAGCTAACCTTCCAAAATCAGTCCTCGGAGAGGAAACAGGGGTGAAGATAGACCCAAATGCCCTTGCGAACATTAGTCAAACTCAGTTACTTTTAGTACAAATGCTCGCAGGTGTGCACCATAATTGACATTATGTGTATGGTTGCCGGGATGACAACACTTAAGCAGTGGAGTGTAAGGATGGTCCGATTCATCCTTAGTATAGTCATATTGTAGTCCGTATTCGAATCTAGAAATCCTACTGTTGTACTTACCAGGAACTTTAATAATTGTTTCTGCAGTCTTGTAAATATTGTTTTCATGGTAGGAATTGCTAACTCTTTGAAATAATAGTCGTGGAAATATTGGAATTGATTATAGCTTAGCGGATGCGATATTTTGTAATATGCAGATGAGATTGAGGGTCATGTGACCTTCGCCTTCGCCAAGCCGGTCGCCATTTGCATGTATTGTTGGTGCGGCAATTCCTGATTATTTATCCTTTATTGGTGGATCGAAGATCATTACAACCGTAAGTTTATGCTTGTATGCTAGCTCAAAGTGTTAGCTCAAAAGGGAACTATAGATATAGACTTGCGTTATGTGTATTTTCTTGTACTGATGAACAATTGGAGGTATCTTGTGAAAACCGCATGGTAAAAGTACATGACGTATTCACATCAGGTGCGCGAAATCGTATTTTGCGTAACATATAGGAGTTGTTGATACGTCAGATTAATTGTATGAACTAATTTAGATTACTATTAATTGTTCTGATAACGATAAAATTAATAGTGGAAGTATTCCGTGATTTAGAGTTAAGTAGGTCAGTGTTCAATGTAAATTGTGATATCAGAAACCGCGCTTTTGACGCCAAGAGTTGTTCCCCCTGAAAGTGATTGTGCGACCCCAGGTGGCAGATGGGGGTAAGATGTCACAATTGTGAATTATATGACTGCTGATTATGACATTATTTTTGTGAATCATGTTAATTATTATTTAATTATTATGAATTTCTCAAGTTATTTCTGGATTAAATTTGGCACTTTATGGAATTAAATTAGGAGCAGGGTTATCCCCAGGTGTTTCTAATTGCCGATAGTGTAACGGTATTATGCCTTGGTGTAACATTACCGTAAAAGTGGTCACACAAGATATTCCAGTTGACGGTACTCACAAGATTCGCACTGTAAACTGAAGGCTGGCTATTTCTATTATATATGTTAATGTGACATCACTGTGAGAGTAGTTACATTCTATCTTTCTCTGAGCTACATTTATCCATCACTGTAAAAGTAAATAAATAAGCTGTGTATAATAGAATTAACCTTGTACAACAACACTGACAAAGTTGTATTTTGTATGTTTACAGATTTTTCGTTTGGTTTCCGTTATCGGTACCATACTTTATTCACAATGGGCATTAAAAGAACATCAGACTCCAACATAGTGTTTGTTGCGTCTCTGGGCGTCCGATTACATTGGATGTCCGTGTTCCTGTTCTTGTCCCTGTCCAAAAAGGTTGGTTTGGACTTAGAAAATTGTTCCTGTCCACAGCTTCTCGGCCCCACGCTATGTCTCTTCAACTAATCCCCCCCCCTCCTATTCTCATATATTCCGGAAGATTATATGATGCTACACTTATTCAACCAATGCACTACCTTATTCACCTACAAGTTACTCCTCTATAGTAATTACTAATAGGCTGATGACATTATTGCCCTCCGCCGCAACGCGTCCGGGGACTTGCTTCTTTGTGTCCGTGTACGTCCGTGCATGTCTGTTTGGATTTTCCGCAAGCGATAACTTCCAAACGCTTTGTTGGATTCTTCCGAAAATCGGCATACACATTCCTTGCGACAAGACGGCAGTTGGTATTGCATTTCAGCAACATTTGCATGAAGGTGGCGCCACTGGGTCAAAATGGGTCTTGCCTCTTTTTGTGTCCGTGGATGTCCGTGTAAATTTTTCGCCAGCGATAATGTCCAAATGCTTTGTCGGATTCTCTCGAAATTCGACACACGCATTCCTTGCGACAAGACACCGGCTGCCATTGCATTGCAGCAACATCTGCCTGAAGGTGTCGCCACTGGGTTTCCAAAGTGGCAGCATCATTGAACCAGTTATTGACAGGACCACGTGGCAAGAAGCACAAAAGCAGAAACCTTTGGGGATTACATCATGGAACCAGGACTGCAATAGAGCTTTTGAGGAGCTGAAAAGGAAACCTACTGAATCGCCGATGTTGGGATTTCCAGACTTTGCTCGCCCCTACATACTTGCAGTCGATGCCAGTTATTTAGGACTTGGTGCAGTACTGTCACAGGACCAAGAGGGCGGTCGTATTGTCCTGAGTTATGCGAGCAGATCACTTCGCAAGAATGAGAGAAACATGAGTAACTATTCAAGCATGAAGCTTGAACTTGTAGCCTTGAAATGGGACGTGATAGAGAAGTACCACTGTATGCTGTACATTTATCCATCAGTGTAAAAGTAAATAAATAAGCTGTGTATAATAGAATTAACCTTGTACTCAAAGACAACACTGACAAAGTTGTATTTTGTATGTTTACAGATTTTTGGTTTGGTTTCCGTTATCGGTACCATACTTTATTCACAATGGGCATTAAAAGAACATCAGACTCCAACATAGTGTTTGTTGCGTCTCTGGGAGTACGATTACATTTGGATGTCCGTGTTCCTGTTCTTGTCCCTGTCCAAAAAGGTTGGTTTGGACTTAGAAAATTGTTCCTGTCCACAGCTTCTCGGCCCCACGCTATGTCTCTTCAACTAATCCCCCCCCCCACCTATTCTCATATATTCCGGAAGATTATATGATGCTACACTTATTCAACCAATGCACTACCTTATTCACCTACAAGTTACTCCTCTATAGTAATTACTAATAGGCCGATGACATTATTGCCCTCCGCCGCAACGCGTCCGGGGACTTGCTTCTTTGTGTCCGTGGATGTCCGTGTACGTCCGTGCATGTCTGTTTGGATTTTCCGCAAGCGATAACTTCCAAACGCTTTGTTGGATTCTTCCGAAAATCGGCATACACATTCCTTGCGACAAGACGGCAGTTGGTATTGCATTTCAGCAACATTTGCATGAAGGTGGCGCCACTGGGTCAAAATGGGTCTTGCCTCTTTTTGTGTCCGTGGATGTCCGTGTAAATTTTTCGCCAGCGATAATGTCCAAATGCTTTGTCGGATTCTCTCGAAATTCGACACACGCATTCCTTGCGACAAGACACCGGCTGCCATTGCATTGCAGCAACATCTGCCTGAAGGTGTCGCCACTGGGTTTCCAAAGTGGCAGCATCATTGAACCAGTTATTGACAGGACCACGTGGCAAGAAGCACAAAAGCAGAAACCTTTGGGGATTACATCATGGAACCAGGACTGCAATAGAGCTTTTGAGGAGCTGAAAAGGAAACCTACTGAATCGCCGATGTTGGGATTTCCAGACTTTGCTCGCCCCTACATACTTGCAGTCGATGCCAGTTATTTAGGACTTGGTGCAGTACTGTCACAGGACCAAGAGGGCGGTCGTATTGTCCTGAGTTATGCGAGCAGATCACTTCGCAAGAATGAGAGAAACATGAGTAACTATTCAA
Source organism: Hanleya hanleyi (assembly GCA_036873755.1). Lineage (NCBI taxonomy): Eukaryota > Metazoa > Mollusca > Polyplacophora > Lepidopleurida > Hanleyidae > Hanleya > Hanleya hanleyi. Next base: position 91,539 of record JAVTVY010025246.1, read on the forward strand.
GCATGAAGCTTGAACTTGTAGCCTTGAAATGGGACGTGATAGAGAAGTACCACTGTATGCTGTACATTTATCCATCACTGTAAAAGTAAATAAATAAGCTGTGTATAATAGAATTAACCTTGTACTCAAAGACAACACTGACAAAGTTGTATTTTGTATGTTTACAGATTTTTGGTTTGGTTTCCGTTATCGGTACCATACTTTATTCACAATGGGCATTAAAAGAACATCAGACTCCAACATAGTGTTTGTTGCGTCTCTGGGAGTACGATTACATTTGGATGTCCGTGTTCCTGTTCTTGTCCCTGTCCAAAAAGGTTGGTTTGGACTTAGAAAATTGTTCCTGTCCACAGCTTCTCGGCCCCACGCTATGTCTCTTCAACTAATCCCCCCCCCCCACCTATTCTCATATATTCCGGAAGATTATATGATGCTACACTTATTCAACCAATGCACTACCTTATTCACCTACAAGTTACTCCTCTATAGTAATTACTAATAGGCCGATGACATTATTGCCCTCCGCCGCAACGCGTCCGGGGACTTGCTTCTTTGTGTCCGTGGATGTCCGTGTACGTCCGTGCATGTCTGTTTGGATTTTCCGCAAGCGATAACTTCCAAACGCTTTGTTGGATTCTTCCGAAAATCGGCATACACATTCCTTGCGACAAGACGGCAGTTGGTATTGCATTTCAGCAACATTTGCATGAAGGTGGCGCCACTGGGTCAAAATGGGTCTTGCCTCTTTTTGTGTCCGTGGATGTCCGTGTAAATTTTTCGCCAGCGATAATGTCCAAATGCTTTGTCGGATTCTCTCGAAATTCGACACACGCATTCCTTGCGACAAGACACCGGCTGCCATTGCATTGCAGCAACATCTGCCTGAAGGTGTCGCCACTGGGTCTCGCTTATTCATGTCCGTTCCTGGCCGTGAATGTCGGTTCCAATTCTTTGCGAGCGATAACTTCTAAACGCTTCATTGGATTCTTCCGAAATTCGGCACACGCATTCCTTGCGAAAAGACGCCGGTTGCTACTGCATTTCAGCAACATCTGCCTGAAGGTGGCGCAACTGAGTTTCGCTTCTTCGTGTCCGTTCCAGTTAAAATGGTTCTTGCGCTCTTCGTGTCCGTGGATGTCTGTTCAAATTCTTCACAGGCGATCACTTCCAAATGCTTTGTCGGATTCCTCCGAAATTTGGCATATACACTCCTTGTAACCAGACGTGGGTTGGTATTGCGTTTCAGCAAGATCCACATGAAGGTGGCGCCATTGGGTCTTTTTCCAATCTTCTGTGCATGTCCGTGGATGTTCATTCAAATTCCTCACAAGCGATAACTTCCCAATGCTTTGTCTAATTTCTTCAATATTTCGCCCACTTGCGCATAAAGGTGGGACCACCTGGTGGCAACTTCTGAATTTGGTTTCTGGGAAATAACTTGAGAACTGCTCATCGAATTTTTCCCAAATTAGGCATGCATAAGTACATTGTAGTACATTGCCATATGATATGTTGCTTGGGATTGCGTTTCATCCACTTCTGCTAACAGGTTACGCCACCTGGTGACAGAATCTGAAATTTGTTTTCGGCCAATAACTGGAGAACTGCATGCTCATTGGAGTCTTCTCAAATTTAGGATGCATGTACCATGCCAGAAGATGTTTCGTGTCGCCTTAAATGAAGTACATCATTCCCTTCAATTTTGCTACCAAATCATTCTATTCCACATCATATGATTTACCCTAAAGCTTTTGCACGAGCCATGTTTTATTTCAGAAGTATAATATGAAATAACTGGCGGGGGAATCCCCGCAGTACCGAACCCCTGTTAGTTTTTAATTTCGTGTCGCCTTAAATAAAGGACACCATTTCCCTCAATTTTGCTATAAAATAATTGTATTCCACATCATACGATTCACCCTAAAGCTTTTGCATGAACCATTTGTGTCCACACATTTAACTTAACTTACTATAATAAAATTGAGTTCCTAAAGTGTGGGGCATATGATCAATTTCCTGAACTGAATTGAATTTAGACTGACAGATGATGGCATGCAGTTGTCAGTGTTGTTTTTTCATGTGCAGGGAGTTTTCTATGGCCTTCATGTCAGCACACTTACCACTACCCTCGAAAAGAGCATGTACCCACCCCCAGGGCGCCGAGTCCCACCCTCTATCTCCAAAACTACAGACGTTAAAATTATCCATATGGAGCCTCAAAATCACCTGAAATCGAGGGTCAAGAAGATGGGCATTTCCGTCATAATATATCCCGTGTATACAGGGGATGATGATCACAACATCGATTATGGTATTTTTATTCATGGCGGCCCATTTTCTCAAGTTAATGAAGGTCCAATAGGGCGCAAAGGTAATAATAAGTGCGCCATGGAGATGTTCGAGTCACCAACAGGGAAATGTATTTGTCGTCGGCATAGCGTTGAGGGAACTCGACCAATTTTTCAGCACTAGAATTTGTGCTATTCTAAGATAGTGTTATCCCAAAATAACGAAAATACTGTTTTACGATCAGTTTCTAAATGATAAAAAATATATCCATCCAGCTGTGGGAGCTGTGTCATTACGATAATCAGAGGGGCACTGTATGTTCGCTTTCACGACTACCGGTCTGCTACCTCCTATTTTTGTGGGAGGCCCGTTGGCCGAATGGTTCAGGTCGCCGACATACAGTGCTGGCGATTAGGTGCCTGACTCTGGGGTCGCTGGTTCGAATCCCGCACGGGACTCGACCAATTTTTCAGCCCTAGAATTTGTGCTATTCTAAGAGAGTATTATCCCAAAATAACGAAAATACTGTTATACGATCACTTTCTAAATGATAAAAATATATCTATTCAGCTCAGCTGTATGTTCATTACTATCATCAGAGGGGTACTGTATGTTCGCGTTCAAGACTACCGGTCTGCTATACCTCCTATTTTTGTGGGAGGCCCGTTGGCCGAGTGGTTTACAAACGAAATATAACATCACAACAACATCATCATGTCAATCCTTCGACATAGGTAATCAGAATAGTAATAATCACCGAAGGTTGAGCAAAAGAACAAGGGTACTCTTTACGCAAACTAACACTGCAGAAGATTTGAGAGAAATATTTCATTGAACCTCAACATTAATTATCAGATAAAAAAACTGAGGTAGACATATTAATGTGATGCTCGATTGTCTCAATAATAATGACACCTACCACCATTCCATATCCAAGAGAACCTCCAAGTCACTTTCCAGAGCATGGATCCCAGCCATGCCCCAACTGCGTCCGATCACCTGAACACCATGGCACCAGAGATCTCGCATACCACGTCCGGACTTTGCCATCATTGTAAGGCATCCATCACAGAACCCGAGAAATCCCGAATGGAGGCTCGCTGTGGTACAGTCCGCTTGACAAGTTTCCGCAACAATACTCAGAGGCGTTGATTCGAACCGTCCCAGTCTGCATATGATCCATCAAATGCCACCAGTCGAGATATGTACGCCGTATGGAGGTCCTTCTGGAATATAGCTGTCAAAAATGGGTAGTTAACTACAAATTATAATCGTCTCACTTGTCATAGAGTCGACGTGAGAATAAGCCCTGATCATTCTTGTAAATAACTTACTTGTTACACACAAGCCGAAATCAAGAATAAATGATGAAAAGTGGGGCAAAAATCTGCTTCATTCAGCATGGTTAGGTTGGATGTCATTGACATATCACGTGCACTCGCACTCTGATCATCCAGGTGCTAGGTATTATTCTTAACACCACCCATTTCTAAACAAATAGTAGTTGCGGTGTGATGGATACGAATCTCCTGTTGACTAGTGTCCCCTTTTCATATCCTTTTCAATTGCAACCAAGGACGGACACTTGTCCCCAATGTGGAGAATAGTGTTCTAGCTGGGTTAGAAGATATATGGGGCCGGGCGATCTTAGCCGCCGGACATTGTTAGCCTCTACACCGGCCAACATCTGTCCATTTGATATCGAATCTCGACTATCCAATAAGTAAAACAAATATTGAATAATTGTGATTATATGGGAAAATGTGGAATATTAAAAGGTGTGTACTAATCATCATTCCAGAAGGGAAATTCTCCACTTTCTGTGGCGTATCACAAACATAAATGTATCCCGTGCAATCCTGCAAATAGATGTAAACCCAATTGTTGCACAAAACACAGATCTTATTATTGTGATGATTCTTTTTATTTATTGCAGGTTTACCACTATTCTCTGGTTTCGTGGGTTAATCATCATAGGCGTAGCCGTTCCGATATGTGTTTACCTGGTCTTACGGGAGTATAATCTTGAAAGTAAAAGAGTAAACCGTTCTAAAGCGATCGACCGATCGTGCGTCTGGGCATCGGAAGATGGTCAGAAAATAACTGCACGCTGTTCTCAAGCGTTCACCCGTCAGCGCGACCAAGCGATAGAAACTGGACAGAAAAAATCGAATAACCGATTTATAATATTAGACTGGACTCATAATAATCGCCAGGCTTATGCGAAAAACGATAATTTTACTGGAAATTGTCTCATCACCAGAAATAGGAATTTAGTGAACATCAGTAACGCGATTGTAGTCACTATTCGGCTTCAAACAACCTTGTCGGATATCCCGAAGCCTCATTTCCCCGGCCAGAGAATTGTCTGGTTGAATGACGAGCGGCCATTTCACACCCTAAGGCCAAACGGCCACGATTTCATCATGAAAGACCTTGATCGGCTCTTCAACTGGACAATGACTCATCGCCATGACTCAGACGTTCCCATTCCTTACGGAGCTACGAGAAAACGCAAGAAAACGGCCAAGATTCCATCTTATATCGGTAACCAAAAACATTTAGTGGCAGCCTTGATATCCAACTGTCGTCCCAGTACCGTTCATAACGCTCGCCTTCTTTACGTGAAGAATTTGAACAAAACTGTTTCAGTGGATGTCTATGGACATTGTGGGACCCTCTCATGCCCTGGATATTATGACATGATGCCACATGCTTCATGTGACTCTATCAAGAAGTATTTGTTCTATCTCGCCTTCGAGAACAGTAACTGTAAAGATTATATAACAGAAAAGTTTTTTCAAAACGGTTTGCTCTCCGGAGCAGTTCCCGTTGTGATGGGCCCTCCCAAGGCTCATTATCAGCGAGTTGCCCCACCTGAATCGTTCATTCATGTTTCCGACTTTAGTGGACCGACTGAGCTAGGTAACTTCTTGATAAGTCTTAGCAAAAACCGGACTAAGTACATGGAATATCATCAATGGCGCGAAAATTATACAGTAGATTATCGCATGCAATACTGGGATAACAAAATATGGCCGCCACTGTGTCAGGCTATCAACAGAGACAATGGCAAGTACAAGGTCTATGATTCTCTGGGAAAATGGTGGAGTGTAGAGAAAGACTGTGAGCCACACATAGAGGGATATTAAAATAGTAGCATTGTCTAGTATAAAATATTTCAAACATTGTTTTTCGCACTGTAAGCTTGTTTATGCCTCTAACCTTCGCACTTGTAACAGGATGTTCTAAGTGCATGACCACCCGACATAACGTCACACTATATACATACTGAAATCTCTTGCGTGTGCCCCGTGGGGCGTCCGGGGATTGACCTAGGATGTCATTGTGCACACCGCAGGTCATGTTAAGGATAGCCTTCAGCTCCTCAGACAGCCTGTCGTGAGAGGCAACTAATTGAGGCACCCGTGGGATTCCCGGGTGTGAAAAGAAATAGGACTCCACTCGTGGGTTCCCAAGTATGAAAAGGAATAGGACCCAACGTCGTGATATGACCGAAATATAGCTGAAAGCGACGTTAAATCATATTCACTCACTGCGCTCATGTTCTGAATGGTTGCAATTTGAACATATTTACACACCCAAAATGGTATTTCCGTCTACTGTAACGTTAGTGAGAGCTACTGGTCGCACTGTATGAAACAGTGTTATTTTCAACATATTTACATTTTCCGTGAACATCTAGAAGACAGAACCCCATTTTGTATGGAATTAATCAGACTCTTTCACCTTATGTTCAGTTTACACAATGGCTAGCCAACCAAATAACAAGAGTTCCTGCAACGACCCGCACCAAATGATATTAGTTGAATTTAGCATGGCGACTGGAGCAGATGGGTGATTTTGAGCTCCGATAGCATTTATGGTATATCAAAGAATTTTTACGCCCTTGCATTTTCAAATAGTTTGACAATGATACCGACGAACGTGTATACTGAAATTAATGCAGGATTATATGTTAAATGAGCAATTTTGAGAACTGAGTATAGAAAACAATTGTGCCCCAAGTAAACGGTCTCGAAGTGCACGAGCGAGAAACATGGACTAGGTACCGTCCCCCAAGTCCAGCCACCAGATCAAACGACACAATCGGTTTCTCCAGCTGATGGAGAAGGGAAGCAAATATTGTAACTCACGGAACACCAGTGCCCTTTTATCTCATTGAAATACAATATCAGGATATGGTTATTCATCAATGGAAGTATTGTAATTCAATGAGATAGATTGCACTGGTGTTCTATGGGTGGTTCCGAGTTATTCATTAAACACGATGAAATTTAAGTATCCGCACTTCCAGAAAGAGGAAATTGAGATTATTCATAGTTGTGTCCAGTTACTGATGAGAACGCCATTATCATTGTGAATTTCAAGTTCTATGAATCAAGAGACAAAATGTTGACAGCAAGCAAACAGCTCGGGGGAACAGATTTCACTGGCGGAAGATTTGACCGAGCTCAGATATAGATAGACTGGTTGCCTCCCTTGTTTATCCAAACAGTAAACAGGTATCGGCCATCATTCGTTTCGCTGCCGATACAGACTGGATTCGAATTCAAATTCTATTGGCTGATGATTCCAACAGCCTCATTGATTATCACAGTTCAGGTCGCCTTTCAATTAGGCCATGATCGTTCAATCTCCAGGTCTGTAGATGTTTATTCGAATCCGATACATTCCGCAATGCGGAGAATGAGTCTAGGTCCAGACAAAATTTTATGCCGACGATGTCGGTCGTAACCTGTCTAATGTATGGGCATAAGGGGAGGTAACTACACTCACAGAAATATTCAGGAAATAATCCTGAATAGATCAGGTTGCACATCCACAACTCAATTTCAGGGATTTGATCTGGAATCCAGGGATAATTTCCTGAATTTCAGGAAAAAAGATCCCTGAATGAGAGGATTTTCCCTGAAATTCAGGCAAATTTACCACCCTGATTAGTAAGTTCCCGACCCTAGTCAGGTGCGTAAAATCCCCTAAAGTTCAGTTAATTTAGCTTTAATTCATGGATGATATACCTGAATCCCTAGATGTCAGGTAAAATCCCTGAAATTGTGTTGTGATGTGCAGCCTGATCTATTCAGGATTATTCACTGAATATTTATGAGAGTGATAGTCTTAGATACAACCAGTGGCAAAACCCATTCCACCGGGATAAGAGACGGGGAAAATAAAGTAACAAAAGTTTAAATTGCCCCAATGGGGCTAGCACTGAAGCAGAATGACATTCCTTAGCGTACCCACTCGTCTGGAACCTCAATCATACCGATCCTCATTCCATCATTCCAGTAGCTGCATCTATATCATTTGTCCATGTATAACAACATGAACAACTGCTAAATCACCAACTCGGTTTTTCTCTCTAAGTTTAGCAGAAATGTGTCAATGGATTTTAGCGATCGGTGTCAATGGAGTAGTTGTACAACAAAACGAGAGTGATCGTAAAATAGATATTTCCACATGGGCATGGAAATAAAATAAACTGGTATGCGACTTGTGAATGTTAGAAGTCGGACAAAAAATGTAACAAGTATTAATGTCAGAAGCCATGAAGCATTCTGTATCTCTACTACATACAAGGGATATCATTCATAGGATGTTTCTTTGCTTATATAGTTGTTTGAATTTCTCATTAGTAATATCTATGTGAAACTTGGCAATACAATATATCAACAGCATATAGGTATTCCAATGGATACTAATTGTGCACCTCTTTTGGCTTACCTGTTATCTGTTCTCTTGTGAATACGACTAAATGCAGACGCTTTCAAAGTCAGATAATTTCAAAGCCCGTTACTTCTCATTCACCAAATGCCATGTAGACGATCTTCTTGCTGTGGATAATCGCATCATAAATGACGCAGTGAAGGATATCCGCCGTCATTGGATTAATGAAACTACAGATGGTCCTAACGGCACATCTTATTTAGACCTATATCTCCATAAAAATGAAGCGGGTCTCCTCTCTCGTGGACTTTACGACAAAAGAGATGATTACAATTTTGACATCGTGAACTAGCTATCCCTATCTAGACGGTAATATACCAGAGTGACCTGAATATGGCGTACACATAACTCGTCTAGTAGCATTTGCTAGATCCTGTGTTAAATGTGACGATTTTAATCATTGCCACAAAACAGTATTGCTGAAACTTATAAAACAGGGCTATATCATCAAGCGCCTCCACTCGAAGTTTCTCAAATTTGGTGATACATATCGCATGCTGATAGCAAAATACGAGCGTAGCATGCAAGATCTATGGCGGTACGTTTCGCCTCCTGTTTGAGGAGCTGAGGGCTTTACATTGCTACTAGAACATGGTTCGAGCACAGCGATACCCCCGGCCAATATCCTGGAGCCCCACGGGGCCGTAGATTATAGAGAACCCATTGAAAGTTTCGTTAAATTTAAATGAACAAGATTCCTCTGAATATTTAAATGGGAAAAATTGAAACATATCCAATTTCAAATAAGGAGGAAACAGTGAAAAGGGAAACTGATATAGAATTACAGAAACTTAGGGAAAGTATTTTGCAAAAGAAGAAGAAGACAAGTAGTATACAATACCCGAATTGAACAAATAGCGCCTCACTGCGCATGCGCAGAACCTGGTGTGACGTCATAAGTGTAGGTTTTGTGGCGGTATTGGGGCGGTGTGCGCATGTGTGATGTGTGGGAGGTGGGAAAAGATGGCCGCCATGTGGGAGGTGGGAAAAGATGGCCGCCATGTGGGAGGTGGGAAAAGATGGCCGCCATGTGGGAGGTGGGAAAAGATGGCCGCCATGTGGGAGGTGGGAAAAGATGGCCGCCATGTGGGAGGTGGGAAAAGATGGCCGCCATGTGGGAGGTGGGAAAAGATGGCCGCCATGTGGGAGGTGGGAAAAGATGGCCGCCATGTGGGAGGTGGGAAAAGATGGCCGCCATGTGGGAGGTGGGAAAAGATGGCCGCCATGTGGGAGGTGGGAAAAGATGGCCGCCATGTGGGAGGTGGGAAAAGATGGCCGCCATGTGGGAGGTGGGAAAAGATGGCCGCCAGTAGTAAAATGTATAAAAGGAGTTGATTTTTAGGGAAAGGGTGTATTCAATCTGACTTACCTGACCTGACTTGATCAGCCAGCCAGCCAGCCAGCCAGCCCTCCTACCTGCCTGCCTTCCTGTCTGCCTGCCTGCATTCTGCCTGTGTGGAATGCATGTCCTGACTTGGTTCTGGGTTTTTTCCATCACGGTTGTGCGCAGGTGTATGACGTCACTTCCGGTCTGCGTGAATCGGGCGTGACCTGGGACTATGGGATGCATGTACTGACTTGGTTCTGGGGTTTTCCCCTCACGGGGAGGTCACGTGATCAGTTCAAGGTCATATCCATTTTTTATCGATATGTCAACTCCACACCCAGTCCATTAAATGCTCCTTCACCTATGCTTCAATTTGATACCTCACTCGACCTGTGGTGTGAGTGAGTGCAAGAATGTATTCATCCGCGGTGATGCAGTCATGTCTGGCGGTGATTCGGTCTCGGGAAAAAGCTTCCTTGCCCAATGCCTACGGACTTTACCGAAGATACACGGACTTTAACGAAAAGACACGGACGTACACGAAAAGACGCGAAGGTGAACGCCATTGTGGGAAACCTCCCACAGACAGGTCAGTACATGCATTTCTATGTTGTTCACGCATAATAAAAGGATTGATCTGTAATCTGTGTTGTTGTTGTTGCTCCCTTTTTTTGGACTAACCCATCAGAATAGTACGTATCACGGACTATACCCGTAGAGCTACATCTGGTCTATAAAACACGTCCCTCTGGATCCCACACCTTCATTTCTACAGAGCCATGGCGGAGATCCAGCCCCATGCGACTCGCATTTTACAGTATGCCACCGTGGTGAATTCATTCACGGGTTACCGAGCAGTGGTCCGGTCCATGTTTGCAGATGGCGACGACAACGAGGGACGACGCCAGATCCTGAACGAGTTCACAGAAGCGGTCCTCCACAGAGTGCACTCGATGGAGAGGCGTGCCATCACTCACCACTACTGGACTATGACAGCCATCCTTGATGCTCGGGCTATGGACCACGAGCGCTCACGCCGCAACCAGCACCGGCTGGTTGGCCTCATACTAGTCTGTGCCCTATTCACCCTGGCGCTGTGGTATTGACACTATAAATACCAGGGTCAGACAGAGTGTGTGTCATTCACCGTTCGACATTTGGACCAAGCATGTCATCCGTCCTACGAGCCATCCTCCCCCTTACACCTTACCAGGTGGGATTATACGTTTATGAAGATTATGTGACTCTGGTGGAAGATAGTGGCGGGGATTGGAGGGCGTCCCCTGAGACTTTATCGAATACGGTGACACTACAGCGTGATGGGTGGACTAAGTTTAAACGGGTGGTGAGCGGAGAGTTAGACGGACACCTGATCCACCTGGACAAGGCCAACTACGTATACCATACTGCGCTCTACCCACGGGTGGGACGCTACCAAGAGCCGGCTCGAAGTTTCCTCCTAACTCCCTCTCTGTGGTCAGCCTTGGAGAAAATAGGCCCTCTGGTGGACCAGTTATTTATACCCGACGATCGATCACCCCACCAATTGGCATGGGCTCATGCTATCGAACACGCACCAGATGAACCTAATGAAAAAAAAGCGGATGGAGAAAATACTATATGTATAGAATGCGCAGAGGCTGGAATGACAGTGTCACCTCATGAAGCCACCCACACACACATGACGGGCCAGAACGATGAAGAAGAAGAAAAAATCCGTGATGAAGCCGCGGGGCCAATGGCTGAACCCCATGAACAACTACATGAACCCGACGACGATGCCATTGATTACCCCGCTACACTCAGTCAGCCCAATGACATGACCACCTGATCCTTTGATCTCACGGGGTTCTCCCTATAAATACGAGAGACAGTGAAATCTGGTACCATTCACGTACTGACCATGACGGAGCATATAGTACTGGCGTATTTCAGCTTGACCCTCGAGGTTTTCCTGCACGTGTATGCGGATAAGGTCGATAT